>JAZEWT010000007.1:22536599-22552301 GCA_036362905.1 Mordacia mordax | reverse complement strand
AATTTGACTTAATCACAAATAGTTGAATCGTTAGATTCCTAATGTGCATAATGGGCCTATATGATAGTCGATAACAACTGCTTAATTGGATTGCATGTGCTTACATGCTAAAGCCTGGTTTATATTGGCTTTTCAATCTTGGTCTGCAAGTCTGTGTTATCAAGGTGAGATTGGTAGCTGACGTGAAGAGCCTGCTTATGGTTTCGGAAAATGATTTTGTATGTGAGCAAGTAACCAATTAGATGAAATTCACAATAGAACATAAAAATATCTCGCTTCTTGTGGACTTTGAAAAATAATAGTATCCTCCCGTGCGGATATGATAGTAATATATAGTAATAGTATATCACCCAAACATCCCGAGCGATTGGTACATTTGCCATTCGCACAGCACGATGCTGTCACATAGGAGTTACCTTTCACAGACGGGTTCAGTTGGCGAAAGTATCACAGTCTGGGGTTTCATGTAGCTAGGTGTGATGATTGCTTCGAAAAGCTGCTCTCTCGGGACAGCCGCGTCGATCGCTTCCTCTCTCCACCTCGCGACGTTTCGCCTCACACCTTAGAGGCATCCTCAGGCGCAGTGTGCAGGTGTCGTGTGTGTAACGCCTATTTATATGTAGGTACTGTGTGTTGAGTACCTACATATAAATAGTAGTCACACGGCACGCACGCACACGGTGCCTGAGGATGCCTCTAATCATCTATGTGTGAGGTGAAATGTCGCGAGGTGGAGAGAGGAAGCGATCGACGCGGCTGTCCAGAGAGAGCAGCTTTTCGAAGCAATCATCATGCATCGGGCCGTGAAAACCTACATCATTACAGTAGCTACGCGTTTCTACCCATTAAGGTAATTTCCGAGTCAAATTCATATTTTTTTAATGCAAACCTCCCAGTGGAACAGGAACCAAGTGCAAAGAAAGCTTTGAAAATGAGTCGAAGCTTTTCTGGACAAGTAAACGTCTTTTGCTGCCGTCGTCACTGCCAATATTTAATGGAAGCGTTTGTCTCCACCAGATGAGCTGGAGCTGGAACCGCCGCGCCGTGACTGGTCGCTGCAGGCTGGGTTAAGGACCGCTGAGGCAGAGTGCCGCCTCACCCAGGTGAGAACTTGCAGCTTCCAGCTCGCCTGACTGCTGCCTCGTTATAGCACGGGGTGGCAGGGGAGGGAATGGTGTCCTCACCACTCCCATCCTCCCCCCTCCACACCCCCCCCCCCCAAATGTTTCTGCACGATGCTGCTGGGCACACGCAGTGTCTGGTATTGGTATTGGTACCAATATAGGTTCCTTTGCACTACTCCGCATCTATGAAAACTTCTATTTGGTCTCATCAGCAAATTTGTCTCCCCCTACTAATGTGTACACTGAGGTTAAGGTGAAAGGTTTGGGTTTATGGGTGAGGGGTGATCACAAGTGCCTTCACTAACCAGTGCCAGGCTCTTAACGCTGCTATTCCCTGCATTGTGAAATTTAATCCGCGTGGCCACAAGGGGGCATGACACTTCCTGGTGACAGCGTGAGCAAAGTAGGCCAGGGCGGATGGGTCCGTGCTCAGGGAGAGGGAGGAGGCGGGGTGTTATCGCCAGCGAGTGAGCACGAAACAAAATAGTTTGAGTTTTAAAGTAAAGACTACAACCAGAAATGGTAAAAGCTTTTGTACTGGTTATAACCTGTAAACGTTGAATAATGCATTCACGCCTTCATTTACAAGTGGGAGTGAACTACTGTCTGAGTCCCATCAGACAGTAGTCTCATCTCATTGTCAGAACCGCTTAATCCTCTACAGGGTCACAGTGAGCCGGAGCCTATCCCGGCAGACACAGGGCACAAGGCAGGGATATACCCACGATGGGACGCCAGTCCATCACCAGGCACTGAGGGCAATTTAGTCTGCAAGCCAATTAACCTATGCAGCAGCAGCATTTTTTTTTTACTCTGGGAGGAAACCGGAGTGCCCGGCGATAACCCATGCGGACATGGGGAGAGAACTCGCAAACTCCACACAGCAAAGCACCCGAGCCGAGATTCGAACCTGGGACCTTCTTGCTGTGAGGCAAAAGCGCTACCCACTGGGCCACCCGGCCACCCATTAGACAGTAGTTCAGTGTGCAATAGATGCAATTGTGTTGAAAAATCTGAGCCCTTCAGTCACATAAATGGTTTCCAAAAGATGTTTCATTTTTTTTAACCGAAGAAATGTGGGTGAAGTGAGTGATGATGGTTGGGATAGTGGGTGATATAATAAAATGTCGAGCACGGCCGCCATTCCCCTTGCCTTTCGCAGGAACTGCCACTATCACCACCCGTCAAGAGGCTCCGGCTGTGGGACCCCGAGCGTGCACAGTCGGAGGGGACAGGTGGCGTGTGCCGGCCCGGCGGTGCCGACCGGGCGCGCTCGCCGGACTGCGCGGAGGACGACAGCGACTCGTCGTCGTCGGCAGGAGGAGGCGGCGGCGGCGGCAGCGGCACGGATGGCAGAACAACACTGCTCACTGGACAGGATAGCCCCACCGACAGGGGTAAGTGTCAGAGCTGGGGGGAGAGCATGGGGGGGGGGGAGATGCGGTTACACCTCTACACTTTCGAGGGCTTTGCTAATGAGGCTTTGCGCTCCTTTGCCGAAAATAGAGGTCAATATGAAAGCGGTGGAGTGGGAGTTTTGGGAAGGTGGAGTTAGTGCTTGGGGCAAGGTTAGGGGTAGTTGGCTTGCATTGTTAGGGTTGTGGTGCAGATCATTTTTGCTAGGCTACTTATATAATGGGGTTGGAATAGGGCTTAAGGTATGATTAGGAATAGTTGGGTATGCTAGAATTTAGGGTAGGGCTAGTTTGTGCTAGGCTAGTTGGATCAGGAAGTTGTGGAGTCCTGGTGGCACAGGTTAGGGTCTGGGATGTCAGATTTGCTAAGGATTATTTTATTAATGCTTCACAAATTAAAATGCTATTGATATTATTGTTTTCCTTTTGCTGAAAATTGGATTCCAGTCGTGCGTTTGTCAAGTCATATTTTGCCGATGATTGCGCTAACGACAGCGATGACACCAGCGATGTTTCGTCCATCTCTGCAGGGTTCAAACGTCCTAAGAAAGGGATGGCGACGGCAAAACAGCGTCTGGGAAAAATCCTCAAACTCCACAAGAACGGCCGCATGCTGCTGTGAGCGACGGGGGGGGCGCCAGACCTCACGCAGATGCATCTGCACATTCAGGGCTTTGCTACAATCGCGTTGCACCCCTGTGACTTACTTTGAGACATATTTTCTTCGTCATCGTCATCGATTGTGAATTTGTCTGTTTCTGTTTTCTACTTAAGACTGAACATGAATTCGTTTTTTTTTAGTTATGTCGTCGATTGTGGAAGAGGTGTGCGTGACGAGTTGAATCGGTTCGGGTGAAGTGGATTAAATTTAATTTATGAAGCTGCTTGGGGTGTTTTCAGTCTGGGGTCTATTTGGTGCTGTGGAATTATCTGGATCAGACGAGACCACGGGTTTTAAACCGGGTCTCCAGATCCCTTCTCAACATATTGCCTGAATAATTGTGCTCTGGATTTGGTGCTAATTATAGAACAGATGATTTCAAACGCGGTACTCCTGCCTAGTGGCTGTCCCGGAGTGGGAGGGGGGCGGTTTGGATGACAGCTCTGGCAGGTGAGCGCTTCGCTCCTGCTCGTCTCATTGTGCACGTTAAAAATTAATGCACTGTGTACTCTGTGTGCAAGAGAGGAGGGGGTGGGCGGGTAAGGAGGATCGGGGTTTAGATACAGACACGGCGCTTTCAATCTGGTGAGCAACCATGAGCAGACAAAGCCTCTTTTATTTTTATTGAGCGCTAACAGAAAACCCGGATCATTTTTTCTCATTGATTTACACTAAAATCCCACCACAGAACGGCTGAGATTTGCACTCGCTTGCGCGATCGTGAGATCTGCCGTGACCTGTCGAGTCGTACCTTGACCTCGCGCACGGTGCAGGGTCCACGTTTACCGCGCCGCTTTGCGTGTCAACTCGACCGGATCTGGCATGTCCGTGAGACTACGCCGATGCTGTTGCGAGACCACGGTTGGGAGCGTGTCGCCTAAAATCTAGCACACGCGTGTTCCTGTCAATTTTGTTTGTGACGTCGTTGTTCGGAGAGAGGGAGAAAAGTAATGCATGGCGCAGCGAGCAACATTAATGAGGCTGCGGTTTGCGCACGCACAACGTTGCCATGTTGGAAACCCATGCTCAGAACCGGTCACCAATTGTTATGTTTTCCTCGTTATCATCGACAAAGTGCTCAGGTCTTAAAAAACATTCGTTTTTCACGTTGGACGCTGCTTTAGTTTTCACTTTAAATTCGTCGACTGCAGCTTCTCAGAGTTGGCGTTGGTCTGGTTGAAACACCAGTGCATTGTTTCGTCTTCATCAATCGACCTGCACACACGTCACGGGCATTCTGCGGAAAAAGTTTTGGATCCTTAGTTTTGCTTCCACGTTTCCCGGTTTCAAGGGTGGGTCCGCCCCCTTACCAACTCGTTATGAATGCTGAGTCCTCTCAACGGAGCGGCAAATAATAAGTGAGAACCATCGGTCAGAATATATAAATATTCAAAGCTGCTTTCGTGGGAAATGTGTGCCACAGGAGCTTACCCAGTCTTTTGCCGGCACCACTTTGATTGACAATACGCACGCTGGAGTTATGTTTCTCAATGTGGATGCCGAACTCTCTGAAGTGTTTTTGTTTAGTGTAAAGTGTGGTGCTTGGCACGATGTCTGGTATTTTGCTCTCCGTGTTGAACGTATTTAAAAAGTGAATTCACTTCCTGAAGATGCCTGCGGCACAGCAACATAAATCTTCACAGAACTACGGATGCCATGCGACTGACGACAATGTGAAGTAAAAACAAATCCATTTGTACATTGCATCAAATTGCCATCCTGAGTCATGGCAAGTTATGGAATTTCCGAGGACACAGAGCGTTCCTCCCGTACCCAAGCGGCTTTGACGCAGAATGCTGGGGTAAACGTGTGTGCGGAGTTTCGCGATGGTGAGGAGGTACTTGGTGCACTGGGGCAACATCGAGCCGAGATTTTTGCAAAGATTCTCGGAGTTCTATTTTCCTTTTGTTGCATCTAGCTGGACAAGCCCAAAAAGAAATCACCTCTGAATCAATCACCACGGTGGCTCTTTTGGTTGTAAATACAGGTTGTAATTCTAATGTAATGCGGAGCAAACTGTTTTTTTTTTATACAGTAGTGATTAATATTGGGGGAAAAAATGAACTGTGGGGAGTTATGGAGAAGATCATTTTACAGCACAACAGACATTTGCGCAGATTCTAAGCTGTGCAGGTGGAAACCGACCGATGTCACGACGAGTGGGGCGTTTAGGTAAAACCCCTGTAGGGGGAGGGGGGGGAGTCTGGTTGGTCTCGCTCCTTGGTTGTTAATTCAGGTTTGCCATGTATACATGTTACTAAATTGCCAGTAGGGTTGCATTGTAGGACCCCTGTGTGCCCTGTTAGTGTTATTTATCTGTTGGGACAATTTATTTGTAAATACCTAAATGAGAAATTTTCAATTTCCGACCGGATTTATTTATTAAGATTTTTTTTTTGTTTGATATTTTTTTTTTGTAATGGCTGTCTTGGCTTTTATTTTTCTGAGTTTCTGTCCATGTGGTTTTTTTTGGGTTGTATTGTCTCGTACGTGTGATGCCCGTGTCTGCTTCATCTCGGTGCTTGTGCGGGCGCACTATTTAATAATGATAATAAGATGTATAAAGCAAACACAACATCGAAAAAAGATGATGGAATTTTGTAGACGCGGATGAATTTATTAAATTCACGAAACAGTATTTTTTTTTCTTAACCCGCGAACGAACACGAACAAAGAATTCTGCAGCGGGTCCTTGGCTCAGGAACAGCGGTGGACCCTCGTGGGGAGCACGAGGAAGCTCAGGTCTTTACTCGTCGGGGACTGGGAGGCCCCGGCGAACCCCTGCCGCACCACCCGGGAGAGCGAGCGTATGTTTTAATTGTTGGGAGCATTTGGTTTTGGGCCGTTGTGTCCCGCGACTTGGTGCCCAGTCGTCAGGACATTTACCCCTTACACCTAACGACCCATCTACCTGGCTACCCGCATGCCCCCTAATCCATTTAACTCATCTTTTACTTTGGTACATCCCCATGCAAGCGTCCACTTATTATACCCGCTCCCACCTGCACACTTCCCTTTATAGCAAACAACACATCCACATCGCCTCTCGATATTCCACACACCCTAAGGAAATGCTTGTCTTCACACCAGTTCATGCATTTATCTCCTCACCCACCATCTCACCAATCCATGTGGGCACCCTTCCTCTCACCTATTCCCTCACTTATCTACTCATCCGCTTGCATTTCTACACCTACCACTTGCCTACATGTCTACTTCCGCACCTGCACGCCTACCCATGTACCACCTAACCCATCCTCTAATTTATTACCCAATCTGGCCACGTACCCATCCACTCAACAAACCACTTAAATGCCCAGTCACCCACGTACACAGCTATCCACTCACATCACTGACCTGCCTGCCTACTTACCCATCCGCTTGCCTTCACACACACCCACCGACCCGTTTGTCAGCTTCTCAGCCCTGCAATGAGGAATTGTCGCTCGCTCTCAGGACCTCACTCGGCCACTCGTCTATGCAACGTCAGGTGGCGGCGCAGTACCTCCCCGACCCAAGAGGGCAGTGCCCACTGCCCAGTGCACAACGTTCTGTAGCAAAAAAAAAAAAACCACAACAGCAGCATTGTGTACAAACAAAACTTAACATGTCGTACGTCCTCTGTTCATACCATAATATTACATCGGGAAGGAAGGGAGATATGTATCCAGCAATGGTGACCAGTTGCATAAAAACACCTTCCGTGACATTGTATACAAATTGGTTTTGCATTGTGGTTGCACACTGGTAAAAGCCAAAGTTGTTCTTTCCACGTAAATAAAACCTGCTTTCTATCCATCGGCCTATCGGCTGTGCAGACCAATACCCAAAACATTGTTCGTTGAATCAAAACAAACTTTGACCCGGTTTTAACATTGTCCGCAGGAGTCGGGCTTGTAAATGTTCGTTCACCCATGTGTCATTAAGATAGATACAAGTTAAAGGTGGAATAAAAGGTGTTTTATGCAACTGCCCACAGCTCACCCAGGCTGTTATGGAGTGGTTGGGACGACTATAGTAGTTGTAAATCGGGTCGAGAGTGTGTTTCCTTGTGGCCAAATGCCATAGGGTAACATTTGGTACACTGGAAAATGTATCGGATAAAGAGGTGGTTGGGGGCTGATGAGTCGGTGCATAACAATACACGTGGGTAGAATAATGGAGCCTTTAATGAGATAGAAAATAAATACTGTATCCAATTTGCGTGATGATAAGTTACTTTGTGTGGACTGCCACGGTTTTAATTGGTAAAGCAGGAACGTCAGACTGTTATGTTTTTGTAGCAGCTATGCAACATTGTTGGACCGACAGTGTGTGTGCGAGTGCATCAGCAGTATAGTCCAGAGGGCCTTAGCTATGTCACCTCAACTCAGACATAACATACAAACCCCTTTCGCAAACTGAATTCGTGTCACTATTCAAAAGACAACGGGCCCAATTAACTTGGGGTGATATTTGTTCCCAGGTTTTCTGCAAAAAACCTACTCGTGTTTTTGGTTGTGGTCAGATGTGAATCTGGCCCAGTATTTCCCACTCAAACAAGCACGAGGCTATAATTTCCATTTTAGGTCCTGAGTGATCACAATTCCAGTCTTGTGCCAGAGTTCAGTCAATAGACCGATCAGTGATGGCCTCCCACCAAATGCTGGCTTGCCATCTTTCCTTGAAGCCTTTTGATTGAGTTGAATGCCATCTTCAGAGCTTTATCTAGCTCAGACGTCTCTGAATTTATTTTCCAATGAAATGAGGACATTTATTTTTGCACCCCATTCTTATAACAAGGCTCTCACTAACCTGCCGTTTCACAAGTGGGTATAGTTTACCGGCACAGGACAACGTTCTGGATTTTACCCATTTTCAATATTTGGTGCCCGTGTGTTTGGCTCCAGTTTTCTCTCGTGTCGAAATGAGGCCCCATCAGCCCCCACCCATCCGTCCTACCTGTGTTCCCGACCTCGTTGCACTGTTCGTTATGCGCTACGGAGTGCGGAAGTTTTGAGGAAACGCAACTCAGAGGACAAGCAGCTCTTACCTTCTCGGTACACTGTACAGATGTTACCAACATTCGGATTGATCTTAATGCAAGCAAATTGGGCTCGGGTACGGAAATTTAGATTTTTCCGACATTTGATATCCGTGGACTGTGGTAAAAGAAGTGACATCACCAAAATACCGCCGCAGGATGTAATAGCACTAAATTAATGTCACGTCTTTGGGGGGTTTTTTGTCACATGGCATTGGGCGATGCCACTTGTTGGCACTAAAACAACGGAGCTTATTCAGAAAATGTGAAAAATGAGTTTTCTTAAAAATTTCAGTCCGAAATATATTCATTGCGCACACCAATGCTGTGTTTCATTCTGTTCTACACAAGTTTGAAGCTTTGGTATTAAAAAAAGAGAAATTAAAAACAACGATCAGACATCCTGTCAGACATGCTGTGATGACGTTGCTTAGAGCGCGGCATATGAAGCGTTTGACTAATGTTATTTTCTCCGTAACGAAGCTTCAAACTCATGTTTGCCTGGCCCACATACAGACTTGGCGATGACTTACAAGGTGAGAGCTGTTTGTTGGATTCTTGTCGAATGATAGACTAATGACGAGAGGCACGGTGCTATCATCAGAAAGTGGTGCTATGATGCGAGTGATGCGCTAGTGATGCCACATTAAGGCAAGAGGTTTGGCCATAAGTCTCTTTCTTGGTCCTAATCATTCCTATCTTTATCAAAACCCTAGCCAACACTTGCCCAAGTTTTCATGGGTCTTTAACACTAACTCATTTCCTTACGGCTTTATTTGATAATTAACACTCATAGCATGCCGTAATTTAACCCTCATTTATTTATAACCCTAAGTCTCTATCACAACCCGGACACATCTCAATCAACTATTGCAAACGCTAAACAATATCACATTTCCACCTCCGAGTCTTCCACATGTGGACAAATTCGTCTGTGGTTAAATATCAGATAGTTGGTTTGTTGGTACCATCTGAATTGCATTGAATCGGCAAATCTTTTTAGTGCTGCTAATTTCTCTATTTGCTAAATTGTCTGATGTTTTCATAGGGAGTAATTGGAAGGTTGAAAGTAACAGTAACAACCATTGGAAAATTGAGCTTAATAGTATAAAAGTGATAGTGCATTGCCAGATGTATCTTGGACGATGGTGAAGAAAAACTTAAGTGCACAGAGAATCCTGGGGAGATGCACGCTCAGAATTACTTTGAGAGATGGATGAGTAGTAGCACGTGGATTCGGAGCAAAGATGTCAATT
The DNA here is from genome assembly GCA_036362905.1 of Mordacia mordax. Classification (NCBI taxonomy): domain Eukaryota; kingdom Metazoa; phylum Chordata; class Hyperoartia; order Petromyzontiformes; family Petromyzontidae; genus Mordacia; species Mordacia mordax. The sequence continues at coordinate 22,542,822 of JAZEWT010000007.1, read as the reverse complement.
TGAGACGTATCGGCTGTTGGGACGAGTAGACCTGGGGAAGAACACGTCACTGGAAGTGATGATAGTGGACGAGGTTAAGTTGGTTTAGTGGAAATTATTTCACCAAGTGTAACTTTTTAGATAGAGATCAATAGTACAAAAACAGCAGGCCGAACATATGAGCCCATGACAGATCAAAGACAATACATTAATTTATATGATAAAGACAGCATGTCCTACTGATGTCCTCCCAACGTATGTTCTGTACAGTCATAAAAAAAAAGTACTGAAAATTAACTCCTTGGCAAGAAACATTAATTGTAAACCGTGTAATTCAGTCGTTACAAAGTTTTCAAATTATTCACGATCATTTAATTGGAAATATATTAACAGCATTAGCAAGGCCAGGTTGGTTAATGTCTACAAGGCAATACTGTGGATCAGTCAGTGTTCTATGAGCTCAGCACTTTACAAATCAATGTTGTGTTTCAGCTTAGGCGGTAGGAGGTCACGCCCACTCGATTCAAAATAGCTCTGTTGATAGCTTTAAAAACAAACTTGCACACATGTACGTCTCCCTTTCTGGATAGTTGAAGGTGACGTGCTTTAGAGTTCGTCACAATCATTGGTGCAGTTACCCGTGTTTATATTACAAGGCCAGACAATGGAAGGCAGGGTCTTAGTTGTTCAGAGCAGTAATAAACAGTACATATTACCTTCCATCAATTATGGGCAGTCAATGGTTTAACAAGCTGGTGTTACGTTAGATATGCAAGACATTTCTGAACAAGAATCCTAACTTAACTTAGATATTGGGACAACTTCGTGAGGCTTCATACGCGTGCTAAATGTCAGCTCGGAGTTCAAGCAGAGGCGCAGATATTTTGCAGTATTTAACATTTTCCATCGTAGAGCCACAGAGCGTATTTCAAGATATTGTGGCAAGGTTAGGGATCAAAGGTTGCATGCGGCTCGGAAAAGATAAGAGTTTGGTTTTGTGTTCAGCAGAAGTTTCAAGGAGATAAGGTCCTGTTGGCATCCATTGCAAATCCAGTTCCACATACGATTCCATTTCATCTATCCACGAGACAGACATGTATGACATCGTCAGCACATAAGTGAAATTGCCCGTGTATGTTCAGCTACTAGTTTTAATGTTATTGCGGACGAGGATCCGTCTCACTATAAGCCTCGAGAAAATCCCTTTGCCGTCTCCTTCAAATAGTTTGAAATTTGATGACTAACAATAGCAATACGGTTCCTAATGAGCACAAATGCCATGCCTGGTCAAGGATAGGACATATACCGAGGCGCCGAGCTCAGTTTGGCCTGATGGACTAAGTGTTGTTTGAGTGGTTTTTTTGAAGGTCGGATATGTGGTCGTTTTCGGAAGGCGCACAGCGAGGTAGCTGAGCACGTAGATTCTGTTAAGCAGGTGAGAACACGGAGACGTCTTATTTGCCAGAATGACCTGGGTCACCAAAATGACGACCATAATGAGTGCTCGTGATAAAGTAAATATAACCAGGCACATTTATTTATTTTATCTATAAAGCAGTGTGAAAATAAAAAAAAACATAAATTTGTTTATGGCGACGTGTCCGCTTATCGAGTCTTATATATACTCTCCACAATGACGTAAACAATACTGGTAGAATTCATTCACAATTGTGAGGGTGGTATGGCCTTGTCTGCAGTCTGATTGCTTCGAGTTACACCTACATCCTGCCTATTAAATTTATGAAAAACTTAAGTTGTTAAGGCACACTTCGCCTGAGGATGCCTCGAACGTGTGAGGCGGAATGTCGCGAGGTAGAGAGGGGGAGCGATCGACGCGGCTTTTCTGAGAGCAGCTTTTCGAAGCAATCATCAAGAATTAAGTTGTCAGATTTTCCAAAACTTTTCGCAAAATGCATGCAAAATTGTATTTAGCTGTTTGGGATCTTTTATTGATACACATTATTGTCATGACCATATGAATTCTGATTTTCGATCATTAATCACTGTGTTGGATAAAGCTGACAGTGAAAGACATTATTTTGCTGAATTGTAATTGCGCTTAATGCCGCTTTCGGGAAGTGAGAATTTCATTGATTGTAGGTACAGAGGATGCCCACCACTAAGGGATAGCGACGAGATCGGTTGATGAATTATATGGATCGTGGCAACTCATTCTGCCGCGTTACAACGGGCCTTCGTCCAGCAGTGGATAGACTATGGCTCATGATAATAAACGTCTTCCCACTTCAGATGGTACCAAAGTCAGCTTCGACTACTGGACTACATTTGGCGATATTTGTGGCACGTCGGAAGCCTTCCGGGGTCGTTGAGCCATGTCCCTTTTGTGTTCTGTTTCATCACTATTTTGAACGTTCATGCCATCTCATCACGGCGCCTCGCCTGTGCCTCTTTTCCACTGCTAATGGGCAGCTACATTGACACGTGCCGAGTGCGATGGACACTGGTGTGTGTGCGTGCTTTACTGTTGTGGATTTATTCTAATTTATGGCATGGGCTATGGGATCCCACCACCTTTATCGCATTCGGGCTGGCAGTGATAGTCCTCGTGTCTTCAACATGCAGTCTCCAGGTATTTCACTTTCTGCAGTGATGTTGATAACTATTGTGGCACGCTAAACCGTTTCGACGTTTGTCGAACTTTAACAATAAACACTCGAACTCAACGATTCAGAATGCAATGCAAACGTTTTTGGTTTTACAAATTGCAATTGTGCTTAAGCCTCTGCTGCAAACTTTGCAATGTTTTTTTGTTTGTTTATGGAGTCGCTCAATTTATTTTGTGAATATTATAATTTACAAAGAGAGAGTTGATCACTGCAGTCTTTTGTAACGAGCAGCTGCCGCCTGTCATCAACGCAGGCAGGATCGGGCCATTTCACTTGCTGGCGGGATGTACAATTCACCCGGCACAGTGGCTCGCGTCCAGCGTCTCGCAGTATCGAGGGCTCATCAATGCAAGTGTTCATATCTACTTTTGTACAGCGTTGACGAAACAGTGTTTCATATAAAAGCCATAAGCGCACTCCTTTCCTTCGTGTGCGTGATGGAACGAACCATAAGATGGTCTGAAACTGCACACTTTCTCAGTTTTGCCAAGACTCCGTTGAGCTTTGACTTGATTAAAGATCCGTTAAAGCGACCCCCCCCACCTCCCTTGTCAACCGTGTAGAGTTCTCTTAAATCATCTCGATCACCGCCCTCGGTGTGCGAGGCAGTCGTTCACGTTCACGGATATGTTAACCACGTCCGTTCAACTTCATGGTGGTCTTTAATTTTGATATAGGTGGTATACTAAAGTGACCTGCATTCACCGTGATCGGTTTGTTTTTACCACGACCATTGACTTTCATCGCTATACAAAGTAACCTTCATACCCTACTTTCTTCAAACATTACAAAAGTGACCTCAACCCACTATCCATAAAGCTCTGTTAAAGTGAGCTCTACACATCGTTTTTTCTTTGCAATATCTGCAACCCTTTATGGTTATAATTACAGTATGGACATACAGTATATGTTGGGTCTACGTGCAAAAAAAAACGTCGATTTTTTTACTGCAGCTCTTGAGACAATTCCAATTCAAAATCGTGAAAAAATCGTGAAAAAAATCGTATCCTGCTTAATCAACAGCAAATTCATGGTGTAGAAAAACAACAGTCGTGGTGGACACATGGCAGCGCGAGCAGATCATTATCTCAGAGGTCGCTTAAACGGGTCTCAGGGCTCATAAATCGCCGTTGACAAATTACCACAATGCTTAGAGCGTGCAGCGTGCGCCGCTCGACAGCGTGTTCAGGCGGCCTCCAAGAGACCGCTCTTCCAGTCGAGGCCACGTTGAGACGCCGGTGTCGCTGTACCTTAGGGCCTACGTTGTTTCCTTTTGGCTTAATGTGTTTTTTTTCTCTCTCTCTCTTCCCTTCGAGCCCCCCAATGTTCGTCGTACTAAACGACTACACGAAGGTGCTAACCGGCTGTGGTTTGTTTTTGTTTTCGTGACTGCGCGTCGCCCCGGGAGGGGATAGGTAATTGGGGTCGAGCGTGGTCGGTATCGCCGCCGTCTCGGTGACCCACCAAGGGGGCCACCGTGCCAGGTGCGCGTTGCCCCGTTGGTGGCAGCGGTGACCCTAGACGGTGCGCCGGGCCGCATCAGCGTCCTGTCCGTCTGTCGTGATAGGGGTCTTCTGTGACCTGATTGGGGGGGGGGGGTGGTTATTGTTGTTATTATTGTTATTTTTCATGTTTGTGGGGGTCTTGGTTTAGAGTGTAAACTAGAAGGACTTGAAGTTTCCTAACGATAATTTTAAGAATGTTGTGTGTTGTACAGCTTTCTGTCGATGGAGTGTTTTTGACAGTTGGATAGTGGCAGCTTTAAGAATTTCTTTTGTGGAAAATTTGAATTTTAAATAAATTGGTGGGTGAATGAGCTTCTTTCTCATTTTGTTAAATGATCAACATCACTCACACAAAATATCTCATGTCGTGAGTAGTTCGACATCATAAGCACATTAATACGTACACGGCACACTTTATATGTCTATCCCATAGGGTTAATATTTCTCATTGGAAGCTGTACGAGATTTAAACTGGTTTCAGGCTCTTAGCGCGCATTAAATATACATGCCCTTCCGTGTTTACGAATTGTGCAGCGTTGCTTAAAGCGGTTGCATAAATGGCGCAATACTTGCAAAAAAAACAAATACAGAGTGCGGCATATGTCGCTTTTCCGAGAATAATGAAATCGCAGTGAGAATTAATATCTCATCTCATCTCATTGTCAGAACCGCTTAATCCTGTACAGGGACACGGTGAGCTGGAGCCTATCCCGGCAGACACAGGGCGCAAGGCAGGGATATACCCACGATTGGACGCCAGTCCATCACCGGGCATTGAGGGCAGTTTGGTCTGCAAGCAAATTAACCTATGCAGCAGCATGTTTTTTGGACTGTGGCAGACAACCGGAGTGCTTGGCGAAAACCCACGCGGACACGGGGAGAACATACAAACTCCACACAGAAAGGAACCCGAGCCGAAATTCGAACCCGGGCCCTTATTGCTGTGAGGCGACAGCGCTACCCACTGGGCCACCGTGCCGCCCCGAGAAATAATAATTCTTAGTTATTACAAATGTTAAATGTGCCCTCCATCATGTTCTTTATTATCAGGGCCGGCTCTAGGGGCTAGCCAATTGGATCACTGGCTCGGGGCGCCAAGGCTCAGCGGAGCCAAAACTGTCCCACAGAAAAATTAAACAATAAATCAATGAACCCCCCCCCCTCCACATACAGACGGCTAGATTTAGGACATATGTGCCCTAAGCTGATATAAATTTAAAAAAAAGAATGACTTATTCTGGCGCCCTGTCACAAAAACGCAATAGCAGATATGAAAGTCAAAACCCATGATTTTACAACCGCAAAATAATCGTCCAGGGTACTCATACAGGGATTGTATCGCGTAATGTTTGCAACCTGTATGGTAATGTAAGTAGATATAGGGAAAGGGAGCGCCAAATAAACAGTTGGCTCGGGCGCCTGAATCCCTAGAGCCTGACCTGGCTATTATTTAACGTCTCAAACCCTTGGCTTTATCAAATAAATATTCTCGAGAAAGCGACGTATTCTGCACCCTGTATGATTATAATTATCGCTCGTCAGTATAGGCTGCTCACACTTTCCAAATACAATATTGCCCCTTTAGCGAGGGAAACACAATTACGTATTTAAAGAGTTGTGATAAACTTTAATTGTTCATCTGTAATGTGACCTTGCTAAAGCTGGGCGTAAACTGCATACGATCCAATATTCCGTTGGCAAAAGCTGCCAAGTCATTCTTGTAAACTCACCCAATCTTAAAAGTGTCAGCAAGGACAGTGGTGAGACATTGCAGCACAAATCAAACACGTTTGATCTCAAAAATAATGCTAATTCCATTTCGAGCGCTTTTCACCCGAGGGTCACAAAGCGCTGCACGTAGCTACGGAGAAAATGGTACGTCAACAACCCTTAATATTGTTTTTTTTCCGTTGATTATTCTTTTCATTTTTAAATAACCCTTACAGATTTTTGTTCCCCAGATTTATATACTTTTACAGTTTTATATGTGTCATTTTCATATCGCTCATCGCTATATGACTTACACACTCATTGTAATGCATATATATGATTTGCTCATGTAGGCTGTCACGATTCAATACAATGATGATTGCTTTCCGAAGCTGTTCTTTC
>JAZEWT010000007.1:22508928-22532136 GCA_036362905.1 Mordacia mordax | reverse complement strand
ACAGCGAGGATAGGCCGAGGCTTTGGAAATTCTGCTTCGTAAACCAAGCCCCCCCCCGCCGCCGCCGCCGCCGCTCCGTTGTTGTCTTGTTGTTTCGGATCGTCTGTGCGCAGACGGCGTCGCTCTTCCGCCGTGTTTTGTTACCGAGAGCGCGTCAAGCGACGCCGCGGGGTTGAGCGCTCCGCCTCCTCCTCCTCCGCCTCCGCCTCGTACGTTTGCGCTCTCGCTTGATGACCTCGGCAGTGACGGGACGAGATGCGAGCGTTGTCGCATCTCCGCAGATTGATCTCCAAACTGTTTAGTTTTCCTTACGTGGGCTATTTGATCTTTCTCTCTCTATAAAACCACGCACGCCGAAGGTCTCTCGAAGCGGTGACGTTTAGAACTTTTTTTTTGTTCGGCGTCGCAAGCTTTTAAACGCTTACACTCGTGCGCTGAACGCGTGGCGTTGCCGAAAGCTCGGTGCCTGTCTCGTTTCCTTGAAGGAGGCCAGAAGTGCTTCGTTTAATTAACGAGTTAATTAACCGCTCTGCTTCCTGGAGTCGGAGGCTTCGGCGTTTCTCGTCGCGTAAGCTGATGTCAAGGTTCGTTACAGGCCCCGTGACAGCCCCCCTAATCAGATTTATCTTCGTGTTGAGCTGATGTCGCCCATTACACATGTATCACCACAGTAGCTCTAGTTAGTAAAGCGATACATCATTTTACTACTATGGATAGTCTCAGAGCTGTTGTTTCGTCTCCATTCGGTTAGCCCTTTGTTGAGGGTAGTGTTACGCTGATGTGACCAAGGCCAGCCACAACCCCAAACTGTGTAACCGATGAGTCTCCTGTTAAGCCGATGTCATCGTCAGCCAGCGCCAGGGATCTAACCATAGGCTGTTGTTGGGCTATTTTCATCTTAAAGGCCAGAGTTGTGGCATTGGCCCCACGTACGGCTGTCTATTGTGTTGAGGTTCGGATCGGGACTAGGCCCAAGCATAGGCCGAGTCATTGCGAGCTTCGCGTTGCGGTGATGTCATCAGATACTGATAGTGTGTGGAAGTATAATGATAACACTGTGTATTGTTGAGCTAATTTAGTCATCAGAGCGAGTGTTCTGGCCACGGCTCCCCGTTTGCTCAGTAGTCCTTCATTAGGCTTGTGTAATGGTGGCTGGGCCAGGCCCAACCATAGCCCTGAACCTTGTGTGTCGTGCTGGGCTGATGTCATGTTCACTCACACTCGGGTTTAATCACAGCTCTGTTTATTGTTAGGCTTTGGTCCTCGTCGGGGCTCGTGTTAGGTTTGTGATGTTTTTGTAAGTTTAGCCCTTTGTTGGGCGCGTGTTTGGCACGACTGGGCCAGACCATTGCCCCAAACTTCAACCATTCCAACGTCGTGTTTGGGGGCCGCTATGGTCAGACCCACGTAAACACATTGCTTCGCGTTTGCATGGGCATGGCTGGGCTCACAGTCGTGACACTGCTTTGCTGCTTGCTTTGTGTTGTGCTCGTCTAATAGTGACGGAGCAGGCCGACAAGGTCTAATTACTAACACAGACTCGGATAAAAGCACGATTAAATTTAGCCTGTCAGGTAATTGATAGGCCCAGCCAAGACCATCTAATCTAGTCATAATATATTGGTTTAGCCTTGTGGTGTGCAGTGCTGTACCTGTGTTAGTGGGGTAGCACGCGACCCAGCCGTAAACCTTGAAACCACCGTTCAGCGTCGTGTTGTGCTGATGCCACAGTGGTAAAATCAAGCACAACCATAGCGCTGTTGAACCTGATGTGCTGCTGTAGGTACGTAATACATATCGCCTTGTGTTGTGCTGGTGTAAGGGCTAGCCTAGTCTTAGCCTCGTGTAAATGTCTCTCATTACGTCGTTGTCTATTGTTGCATTTCTATTAACTTTACCTGGTATATTTATCCGTCACGTGGCCCAGTGGGTAGCGCTGTCGCCTCACAGCAAGAAGGTCCCGGGTTCGATTCTCGGCTTGGGTGCCTTTCTGTGTGGAGTTTGCGAGTTCTCTCCCCGTGTCCGCGTGGGTTTTCACTGGGCACTCCGGTTTCTTCCCACAGTCCCAAAACATGCCGCTGCATAGGTTAATTGGCTTGCAGACTAAAGTGCCCGCAGTGCCCGGTGATGGACTGGCGTCCCATCGTGGGCGTATCCCTTCCTTTCGCCCTGTGCCTGCCCGGATAGGCTCCGGCTCACCGCGACCCTGTACAGGACTAAGCGGTTTCTGACAATGAGATGAGATTTATCCGTCTTTGCTGCCAATTGCATTCAATAGATTATATAACCTGAGGATTACGTTTCACGTTACTTTTGTATGGTTTCTTCAGTTAACTTTGACGAAATCAACTTTAAAATGTAGTTTCAATATTTGAATAACATGTTCAACAATGTAAATGTTAATTTAAAATAGTATTTTGCATTCCATAACTATTTAACTAAAGTAGTAAATGAAACTGAACAAATATTGCGCTCTATATTTAGACGAGTGTACTAAAAGGTGATAAATAAATTAAAATTTCCCCAGAGAAGTCGACAGTGGACGAAAAATTTAATTAATGTCTGTAGAGTTATGTCTGCGTTTCACTTGTGCAAACGTAGTTACAACACCTAAGAGACATAACTTTCAGGCCTTAATTTCTTTTCTCCATTTTATACTTACCTGGCAATTTTTTACTTTTATCGCCAATTATTAAGTGTGTCTAAATATGTTTGGCAATATTTTGCTGCATGTTTTTTTTTATTACAGCAGAAAATACCCAGTGAGCTTGCAAGCCCTGAATGCCAGATTCCTTCGTGGCAGGTTCAGGCATAACGCCACCGCTGCTCAGCCAAATTTTATGCTATTTTCATACTGTCATTTGTTACATCTGACACATTTTTTTATGCTGTTATTGCGCTGGTGCTGGTGTTAGGCCCCACTAGTTGTCCTGACCCAGTTTAGATTTGCTTTAAGCTGATAAACATTGCCAGTGCCAGATCTAGAATTATTAGGCTAAACCCCGTTTGCCCTAATTTTGTACTGTTTTTGTTGTTTCAAACTACATTTTTGTTACACGTTGGTGTTTTTTGTGCTGACGTAATTGGTTAGGCCCAGCTGTAACCTTAACCCAGATTGGCCTTGTGTTTTGCTGACAACATTGTCAGTGATAAGTCAAGCCTCCTGCTGGAAATATTGCCATTATTTATGGCTACATTCATGCCGCGTGTTGGTTTAGTATTGTGCTGGAGTCGTGGTTAAGAGAACAGGCCAGGTATAGCCATAACACAGTTGAGTCTCGTGTTTGGCTGATGTCATGGTCTGGGTTTAAGTTGTAGCCATGAATCTATTGGTTTAGCCATGTGCTTTCCTGTTGTTAGAGCACTTGTAGCTAGTTGCACTCATCGCCATATATTTCGGGGTAATACAAACCTGTGTTTCATGCTATCGCCCACGATATTAGAGCTATAACCATAACCCAGTTTAATGTGATGTTAGCTACCTGCTCTAAACCCAACCCTTGTTTAGTCTTGTTTGGGAGATATGAGCCAATTCATCCAGTTAACCAAAACTGAAAAGCTTGGCATGATAAGAAATCAATCTCGAGGCTCCCTGTAGTTAATGCTTGTATTTTTAAACGGGTCTATTTTATTGTGAAGCTACGTGGAGCCACGTCAACGCCACACAAACTTAACGGGTGCGTCTGGATGTGCCCTAGTCTCTGCCATTTTAATGGTGGAAGCGCTGCGTGTTATACGGCCTTACTAGTGTGACAACACGGAGGAATATTGACCACTGTGGATTTCGAGAATATTCTTTCTAGCCTGGAGTCCATTATTTTTTGGGTGCAACAGTCTGTGCTTTTGTTTCAGTCTAATCATTTACACCAGCACTGCCGGATGAGATGTTCAAAATGACACGATGAGACGTTCAAAATGACACATTTTTGATAATGTGTGCCGTTGATTTGATTGGGCCTGAAGCCACCGACTCCAGACAAGTCACTCCCGCCCTCGTTGGAGTTAATGTTTAAAGTGCCAGCGTTTGTCTTACAGTACATGTTGATGTTTCCTTGGGTTTTATCACTGCTGACATCGTGTTGTCTGTTAACATTGTCTCTAGTCCACGTGCTAATGTCAAATACTCAATACATTTCGTCATTAACATCACCAATATAATAATAGTTAATAGGATAATGTTGTTTGTTTTTCGGTTAGACGGTGTTATGAAATTGGTGAGGTCCACGTGCTGATGTTTGACAAGATGTGACTAGGTGTGCTGGTTTGTACTATGTGAAATTATACCAGTTAATAGAACATACTGAATAATGGTCAAATAACCCCTGACAAACATCGCTTGGGTTGGACCTCGTCCAGCAGTGGATTGAAAAACTGTACATGAACAGTCCATAGTCTTGAACATTTGAACATTGTTGGTGTGTACACACTGAAAATTTTAAATCCTTTGTTATAAGATTAAAACAAATCCCGCTCCAAACTTACAAACACACCTTCAACTAAGACTTTAACGACTGCACAGTTACGGTTCGTTTCATATATTGCCGTGACCGGCTGCGCGCACAACCACATTCGATTTGCGACAGTAACGTCATGTAAACGGTATATTTACCCGAATGCCGACTGAGCCGAGCTCACTTTAGAATAGTGGGCAATTGAAAATCCCATTATCTTAAACTCGACCGTTGGTTTGGGTTTTTTTCTGTTTCTTTTTCAGAGTTGTTGAATCGTTGAATCGTCAAAACTCGCGAGCGAGGAGAGGAGAGACAAAATGAAGGTGGATCGAACCAAGCTGAAGAAGACGCCCACGGAAGCGGTGAGTCTGCTCCGCTGCCGGCGTGTGTCCCTTTCCTGACACCTGTGGCACCTTTTGTTGGATCCTGTGGCGAGAGTGAAGCTTGTGATAACTACATTAAAAGGTTGAGAATTTGTCTCCGTAGCTGTTCTTTGGGGATGGCCAGGTTAAGTGTTCCTTCTCTGTCCTTCGCAGCCATTTGCCTCGGACGCTTTTGTATACACTGTTGTGTTGGTGATTCCAAACTTTTGTTGCATTGCAGGAATCACGCATCTAGAGCTTGCGAGCTCACCGAGTACTTTCTGCTGTAATAATCAAAAAATATCTTAACACGTTTTGAGGCGTCGTAAAACATGGGGCGCGCGACATGGCTACGCCAGAGTACCCCTGTGGACAGCAATTTCTCATTCATCGAGCTGTGCAATCTTACATCCGTAATTATAACATTTGCATTTCTAAAGTGCCTTTGTCCGAGAGTCACAAAACGAAGTACACAATACGGTTGATCGATTGTGAATTGATGATTGCTTCGAAAAGCTGCCCTCTGGGGGACAGCCGCGTCGATCGCTCCCTCTCTCCTCATCGCGACGTTTCGCCTCCTCACACGCTAGAGGCATCCTCGGGCGCAGTGTGCGTGTGTCGTGTGTGACTCCTCTTTGTATGTCAAGTCACACACGACGCGCACACTGCGCCCGAGGATGCCTCTGACGTGTGAGGAGGCGAAACGTCGCGAGGAGGGGAGAGCGGGAGCGATCGACGCGGCTGTCCCGTGAGAGCAGCTCTTCGAAGCAATCATCAAGCATAGATTCGTTCATTTTGTGGGTGTGTTTTATCCCGCACGAAGTATACAGCAATTGATGCACGCTCGTTTAAGCCACGCGGTGCATTTGCCATTGGTGAGAGGCAGCCTTGATGTGGCATCAGGGAGGGTGCTCATAGGCCACCGAGCGGTGCATTCCTGCAGACACGGACGCACACCTGTATGTTAAACCTTTCTCTATGGGCAGCACAGTAGTAACTTGTGCCTCGCAGCAAGAAGACCCTGAGTTTGAGTCATTGCTCAGGTGTGCCTTTGTGTGTGGACTTTATGTGGTCTCTCCCTGTTCACATGGATTATCACTGAGTACTCCCGATTTCCTCCTATAGTAAAAAAAACAACACTATCTGGCCGGTAATATCTAGGACGCAGAGGATGCAGACTGGCAAATATTGGTGAAGGCATACCATGTGCCTGCCTTCACTCTCCCCCGTCTCTCACCGTCGTTGGGTAAACGCAATACTGTGCACGTTATAAGGGGTAAATTATTATACGCGTGGCAAATTGCTGATTGATTTTTGCTTGTTAACCCGAGTCGGACGCAATTAACATGTAACGAAGTGTTTGGCTCTGGCAGTGTGTCGAGTCAATGCAGCAGAGTGGGGAACAGAATAAGTACAGGCGGCAGGAGAAACTAAGACTCTGATTATGGTAAAAAAATCGATGACGTTGGGGATCGAAATAAATGATTCCTCAAGTGCTGTCATTTTCAAGTGGGCACGTGACTATTTCAAAATTTATTCATTGAGGTGTTTCGGTTAACAGTCGATAACATTTTATGCATATTATCTTCAAAGCTTAGATGCAGGCTTATGGTTTGAGTGACAGAAAGAACAACACAGACAAGATACAACATATAAGATGGAACACACATTATGCAGTTTTATCGCTAATTATTTAGCTTGCCATATAATTTGTGATCTTTTTATCGAACCATGTTGTGGTGGGTGGTTAACCGTCACATTGTTAATGATAAAGTCGCTTCTCAGAGGAAAACCATTTCAGCCCCCGCGATGCTCCCACCGCGAATATTTGTGCTGTAAGCAGCTTGCGGCTCATGAGGTCATGGACATGTCGACCCCATGCTTGCTGCTCTTCTTCTCTCAAAATAACACAGGGCCCAATCGGCGCAAGCGGTCAGATTGCTGTGTAATAGCAGCGTCCGCATTTACTTCATCGAGAAGAGAAATTTGTGAAATGTCACTCGTTAGGATTATTTTTGGCAGCTTAATTGATTTTGTGCGTCCTCATCCAGTGCCAGTGCAGTGTTACAGGTATTTGTTGGTTTTGTAAGAGATGGTAACTGGCGTAAGGTGCTCCTACTCAAGTCGGTGGGTCATACATCTCAGCTCATTGTCAGAAACCGCTTGGTCTTGTACAGGGTCACGGTGAGATGGAGCCTATCCCGGCAGACACAGGGCACAAGGCAGGGATATACCCACGATGGGACGCCGGTCCATCACCGGGCACTGCGGGCAATTTAGTCTGCAAGCCAATTAACCTGTGCAGGAGCATGTTTTTTGGACTGTGGGAGGAAACCGGAGTGCCCGGCGGAAACCCACGTGGACACGGGGAGAGAACTCGCAAACTCCACACAGAAAGGCACCCGAGCCGACATTCGAACCCGGGACCTTCTTGCTGTGAGGCGACAGCGCTACCCACTGGTTCACCGTGCCGCCTCTGGGTCAGACGTGTTTCCATTATAAACAGTTGTTGCTTTTGATAGACTATGTTTTGCAGAGGCACATCAGCAGATATTAGCAAATGGGAGAAACGCGTTTTCCCCAGCGTTTCCTTGTGTTTTTGAGTCACAGCCTTTAAAAAAGAAGATTTGCATTAAAAAATATGTACGGCGAGCTTCTTGGCGCTCGTCACGCGTGTTAATATGACGTACACGGCGTGCCTGGTGTGTTTGACATGCGTGAACCCGCGCTCCGGGTGGCCAGTAAATCCTGAATGCGCGCGCGGTGTGACGAAGGGCCTTGCATACTCACGGCACGTACTATGATGCAGTTTTCAGTATAATTTAATGCATTTTAATATGGAAGTAAATAAGTTTGAAGATCAACATGTACAATTTAGCCTCATTATTTCTTCTTTGGTCTCTCGTGCTTGTTAGCCGTTAGAAATATTTTCCTGTGTTTATCTTTTTATCTCTTTTTTTTGTCTTTGTAAATCTTTCGTTTATACTTTCTGTGAAATGGCCATGATTCTTGTGGTATGAAAAGTGCTCTAAAATGAAGTTATCTCGTACATCGAGCCATGGAAACCTACATCAGTATATTCTTATTGGCCATAGTCGGTCCACTGCTGCCATTCCAAATCGTATTGGTAACTGCTGCTGCATCGGTTCATAATTTGTTGGTTTGTAAAGAGTAGAATAAGTTTTTTCGTACCATTTTTGGCAATTGTACAGGTGTAAAGATCTTAAAATACTAGTGTGGATTTTGCAAACTTAAAGATCTTAAAACACCAGATAGACACCTTTCACAAAGTGTCCAGTGTGGCTTTTGCAAACTAGACACTTTGTGAAAGGTGTCTATTTAGTGTTTGAAGATCTTAACACCCCCGGCGATGGACTGGCGTCCCGTCGTCGGGTGTATTCCTGCCTTACGCCCTGTGTTTCCGGGATAGGCTCCGGCTCACCGTGACCCTATATAGGATTAAGCAGTTTCAGATAATGAGATGAGATGAGATCTTAACACCTGTACAATTGCCAGAGATGATAAAAAAACAAACATTTTCTACTCTTTACAAATGTACACTAGCAAAAGTACCCATAGCTTACATTTCTTGGTTTATTGACTTTATTATAACCCCTTCCAGAATCTACACCAATAACAATTACAATGTGAAACGTGCAAATATTTACTCGTATCAAAGCGAGAGAGAATGGCGAGAATGCCGAGGGTATTGTGAAGTGCATTCTGCTTCCATCAAGTTTGCCACTGTCGCAGCCCTCTCTGTGTAGCCTGTCGTGCCTTCTGCCGTTTTAAGGCAGCGATGAATTCGGTGAGGTTATTGCACTGGGGCTGTGCTCACCATGTGCAGCCTGTGTGGCACACCGGCACACCGGCAATGTCGGACTTTCCTACAACAGCCCGGGGCGCCGACTGTGAACACGGCGGTGATGACACCGTGTGGTAAATCTGCGGCGCGAGGCGATGGCTTGCTCTGTGTTTTCCTGCGGCGCTCCACCGCGGCCGTTTGAACCGTCCCATTTGCATAGTAAGATGTTGGTGAGAGCGTGGCACCGCGCCGCATCGCCGGGCCCCTCTTGGGGACGCGCCGAAAAACGCGCTGTGTCGGGCGTTTTTTGCGCGGTTTGCCGACGGCGCCCGATGGATATTGTACACCACTGTGAAAAACTGTAAGTGTCGAGCTGTCACAAGGGCGGTTTGAAAAAAGCAACGCGCTGCTCAGGTTCTGTGTTGACTTGAGCGGGGAAAGCACTGGTAACTCATGCTCCAGATTATTTTCCTCCGTGGTTTTCCAGCGTTAGCAGTGTACCTTAGTATTTGCCTCTAAGACGACCTGAGAACGAATTGATACTTGGCAACAAAAATAAATCAACGGTTTGATTGTATTAAATATGTTTGAATCCCCGTTACTGTTGTGAACTGGCATTGGCAGCCCCATTATTTATTAAGAGAAGTCTAATAATTTGCCAGCGGGACCGGGGTGGAAGAGGAGGGGGTGAGCTTGTCAAAGGCAACAAAATCCGAACAATTCATGCAACTGCATTTGACAGTGAGGTGACCACAAGCCCCACTCACGGAGCACTTTACTATAAACGTCTGCCCCTTTCAGCCAGCATGCTGCTGTCAAAAAAACAGCGAGAACTACGTGGGTCACGAGCAGCGGTGTTGCGTATGTGCTCGCTGTATTATCGGCCAGGTCCAAGCAGCATCAACCATCCTCACGGAACTGGTGGCAGAAGGTTTAATGATCGTGGCCACAGCCCCGTTTGAAGCGTTGCCCATAGGTGCTGATGACGGTGCGAATCAATGGAAATGCTGTATTGCTTGAGTGCTGTTCAGTTCTAGCCAACGTAGAAAATAACTTTGCAATTTTGTTCTTGTCACTTTTCTCAGTTCATTGCAAAGGAAATGTGCGGTCTCGGTAGTTTTTGAACCGCTTAAAGTGAACCGAATTAAGATGTTTAGCACGACTATGAGTGATTAACTATTTTTCAAGAAATTTGCTGTCACTCACAAGTTTCACAGATGCAGA
This sequence comes from Mordacia mordax, assembly GCA_036362905.1. Classification (NCBI taxonomy): domain Eukaryota; kingdom Metazoa; phylum Chordata; class Hyperoartia; order Petromyzontiformes; family Petromyzontidae; genus Mordacia; species Mordacia mordax. Next base: position 22,522,294 of record JAZEWT010000007.1, on the reverse strand, counting down.
TGTATTTGTTGTCACTTCACATCACTCTCGTTAATGTAAATGTCCAGTGTGAAGGAATGGTGGGTGGAAAGTAGTGTTTCCTTTGAGTAGCAAAATGACATTTCTCTTAAAGGGTTGCCCAAAACTTTTAGGCTGCTCAAGAAAAATAACACCAGTGGGAAAAGGATTTGCCTCCTCACACCAGCACTGTTTTCGGCCGTCCTATCGGGGGCAGTGAAAAAGTGGTGGATGTGTGGCTTTCGGTAGTGGTGGTACAACACCGCCACCACCGCCAGTGACCAGCTGGTGATCAATATTGCCTAACGGTGGTGCCTTTTGAACCCCACAGCCGACAGACTGCCGGGCCCTCATTGAGAAGCTCAAGGCATGTGGAGACAAGCAACTACTGCAGGAGCTGCAGAAAATCAAGACATGGAACTTCGGGAAGGTACAGCGACTTGGCTTTGTTAGTTTTTTTACGTGTGTGTTGACACCCAAAGAAATATTTCTGTACATTACCAGGTTCGCAATTCTATGGCTATAATACGAAATATCTATGGTCTAAGAACCACATTCATAATCATATTGCGAACTGTTATATTTTATCCTTTTGAAATTATACAGTGGTACTCCAAGTAATTACATTATCAATTCACAAGTATTCAAGACAAGTGGCAGCAGAGAAGTGTGTCCGCTTGGAGGAGGTTAATGGGGTGTGTCCATGAGATATTAGAACGTAAACAGGGAGTGCTATCCCATAATTGATTCTGTATTGAGTTGGGAGGCAATAGAGGGCTTTTTTTAGGACTGCTGAGATGACATCTTATGACAATTGCCTGCCCTTAATCCTTGCCACAAAAAAAGGTCTTTGTTGTAGCCAGGTATTAAACTTTTCATTCCTCCAGTCTTCCCCAAGAATATCACAATCGTAATAAATCTTTTTTTACTTCGCCTACAACAGTGGCAGCATTGTTTTGACTGCCTGCTGGCTTATGTCGAGGCTTTTGTCTTCTGTTAACATAGGCATAAAAATGTTATTCAGCTGCCCCTTGAAAGACTCGCTGAGGCTCAAGTTGGCAGCAACAAGTTACAGTGCTATGTCTGATCAATGCCTTTCAAAGAAATATTTTCACATTTGATAGGAATGTGGTTTACCCAGGGCAAACCCTCCAATCACACGGGCATAACGCTCAAAGCTCGTCTTGACAGTTTGCTTTACACACTCAGTTGCTGTATTGCATTACCTTGGGTACTTTTCATAGCCTAGCAGGTTTGGGGGTTTTAACGCATCTCTGTAATCCAAAAACTCTTGCCTCCAATGCTCAGGGTCAGAGGCTTGTGTCACTGCACCGATTCCAATCACTGCACAATGCACATTGCCCCCCCCCATAATAATTAGCATTTTCTGTAATTAGTGCTTTAAACCACTAGTGACAACAAAGCCATCAATACAAAATCCTTGTCCACGTAATGTAATAATTTGGTTCGGTCTTGGCAAATTGTGGTAAATTGCAAACTAGCAGCACTACATGCGCTTCTAAAACACTCTTGGATAATTACCGCTGTTGAAATCTACAGTTAGCAACTGCTGGTTATCGCTAAACTAATTGCATGTTTTGTCATTGCTCGCAGCTCATTAACTTATATTTCATGTCATCATAATGTCGTTTCAGCACTCCTCATCTTACCGTGCAAATGGGGCGTAATATAAGACATTGGGCTGAACTGCGAGCGCGTTTTGAATGTGATACCGGCACAGAACCCCCACATCTCTGCTGCCCCCCTCCCACCGGCTGCGTTATTGATCGCTCTTGGGACAAGATACGGCACATTAAATATAAATGGTACCAAAGCAGAACAACAATGTTCGGTGAGATTTCATATGAAGTTACAGTGGGTCGTGGCATGTGCACGAGACACCCATCTGTGCAGGACAGAACATAGGTATTTGACTTGAATGCGGACTTTGTGTTGCCTCCCCCAGCCCCCCCCCCCGAACATGTTTATTCCCCTCACTCCCCTCCTGCTTTCTGTTTCTTACATAATAACAATAATGCTTTTGGATGAAAGAGGGTGGGACAGAATAATTTTGCAGATGACTCTGTTTTGTGAAGTATTTTTAGATGCATTACAGCAATTAGATTAAGTGTTTGAGCACAATCCCCACATGTATTTCCTGCGGTGTTCAGAGTTACTGCCATCCACAATATTAATTCCGGGGTCTCAACATAGTTTTCCAGGATGGCCCTGCGTTAGATTGGCCATTGCTTGAATGGCTAACTGAGGAACGTCCGACATTTCTCAAGGAAGTTTTTTTTTAATTGAAAAACTTATGTATTACCATATACGACTTCCACTGGCTAAATAGTCTAAATACCTAGTCAACGCTCTAGACCAGGATAACTAACTAGACCAGGATAACTAACCCGTTTTAAATGACCGCATTCTTCGTCCAGCAGTGGAATGTTATGGCTGATACTAGTGACATACACAGAGCTTCTTTGGCTATAATAGCCACTGTGAAAACGTTATTGCATGTTAATATACTTTTATTGACCGTAATTAAATTGAAAAGTCAAAGCTTTTGACAATGTAGCACCAGCTTATACGTGATTCATGGACTGGAAATAATGGACAAATAATGGTGCATTGATTAATTGATTTAGAAGCGATTTGTCTGGGCACCACACATGTGTTGAATTGTGAGTTTGGAGAATATTACGTTTTTATTTTAGACCTTCCGCATATTTGCCATCACTTTCATGAAATACACATTTTCAATCTGAAGAACCTCTGATACACTTGAGCCATCACTTTTAACAGTGTTTAGTTAATGGACAAGCTGCCATTGCTTTGCGACCAATCAGTTGGCCATGAGCGCCACTTAGTGGTTTGTGAAGACCCTACCCTATTTGGTGCAAAAGATTGAGAAATCCCTGCCTAAGGCTAACAACCTGCACTCGCAGACGTTTTGTTACTAATGCAAGTGTAATTGTTTTTGTGTCGATAATAGTAATATTTGCATTTGTAAAGTGCTTTTCGCCCAAGGGTCACAGCGCTCTACAGAGCTGTGGAGAGAGTGACATACCAACATCAGAATAATGGTCCTTGGAAGGGAGTAATGCTGTAGAAGGGAGTGACTTAACACATAGTACCTTGTTCCGTAAGGCTTTCAAGGCCTCTGGCTAGGACCGTTGATGCGGCTCACTGTTGTCATGCTGGGATGATGGCTCGCTGCCGACCTGCGCCTGCTCAGGAACACTTGTTCCTTCCTTCGTTTGTTCAGCAATTATTTTTTTATCACTTATTATATGTCCTTTAAATTATAGCCATTATTTGACTTTCAGTTGAACTGCTCTAATGTTGTTGACATGCCGTTCTAGCCACAGCTGTGTACAGCGCTTTGTGAACCTCGGGCGAAAGGTGCTATAGACGTGCAATTATTGTTACTTTAATGAGTACATAGTCATACACATGACTCACGCAGGATACCTGAAGATGCCTCCAACATGGGAGGCGATAGGTCGTGAAGGAGATAGGCGCGATCGACGCGGCTGTCCCGAAAGAGCAGCTTTTTGGAAGCAATCATCATGCATCGAGCCGTGAAAACCTACATCAAGAGCAGACCAATTAAAGTACAATAATGGCTATAAATCAATGAAGGGCGTAAAATAACGACTAAAGTAATTGTTGAACAAAAAAACGAAATTGCAATAGTTCCGGAGCAGGCGCAGCTCAACAGCGAGCCATCATCCAAGCACAACAACAGTGAGCAGCATCAACAATCCTAGCCAGAGGACTTTAACTAAATATTCCTGATTTTATTTTGTATAATGAATATAGTGGATAGAAATGTTACAGGAATTTAATAACAATAGTTATGTTCTAAAATAGTATTATTAACATGAATAGAATCAGTTCTTTTTGGAAAAAACAAACACTGAAAATTTTTAATGAAGAAAATATTGCAATATATTTTTAATTTATATTGCTGTCTATTATTTGAATAATGTATGTTTCTATTATTATTACAGATGTATTCAAGATTGTTGTATTCATATAAAATAGGAGGTCTCTATAAGTGGATATCTGTTTAGTGTGATATTATGTATAATTGGTCCAAATAAACCACTCATCCCAATTAAGCGGAAAAATTAATTGTACCTTTGAGTCCCCAGCACGAAAAATTGACAGTCGGTTTCATGCCTTGGGGGGGATATAGTCGCGTTCCTAATAGCTCCACGAGACATTGCGGTAACCACAGTAACCGTGTCCTCGTTGTTGCGCAGTGCGAGCTGTACCACTGGGTGGACCTCCTGGACCGTTTTGACGGGATCCTGGCGGAGGCGTGCGGCACGGTGGAGGCCACGTCGTGGCTGCTCGTGTGCGACCAGCCGGGCAACAAGCAGCTCAAGGCGCTGCTGCTGTCCACGCTCAACTTCACCGCCTTGCTCATCGAGTACAGCTTCTCCCGCCACCTCTACAGCTCCATCGAGGTGGATTTACAAATCTCGCTTGGGCGCGCTTGGGTTCTGTCCGCCGCCCCCCTCCCGCCCCCCACCCCCCCCCGAACATGATTGGGCTTGAAGGGCAGGGGGAGGCAGGGGAGGGGGAGTGATTAGGTGATTAGGGGAAATGCAGAAATGAGATGAAGGGGAGGAGATGTCTGGTGGAGCCACAGATGCCAGAAAAGGCAGGGCTATGGAGACCTATGGGGAGCGGCTATGTGTGAGATGTATGCTTCGTGAGACGGGGCTGCAGATATGGAAAACGTGGGGTGGGAGGAGGAAGCTGGCAGGAATATCTGAATAGAAACCCGTGTGAAACAACCTCATTTGTCGAAAGCAAAAGCGCTAGTGTTCGCGGTCAAACAAGCACCATTAAAAACACAATTGCGAAAAAATCATGCGCATGAGATAGTTCGCTTTCAAACATAGATATGTATTTATAGAATTGTTTCCAATTGATGCCCCAGAAAATAAGATGCATTCATTCGCTGTATCCCAATCAAATCACACATAAATCTCACACCTACCGGGTTATGACACCCGTAACGTTTGCTTTAAAAGATACAAATAATTAGGCATTGTAATCCAACGACTCTGGTAATGCATTTACCCTTTTGCCTTGGCTTCTTGGCAGGCAGCAGAGATCGGTGCAATACTATTCATGTCCACTCTGTACTTCTGTCGTCTTTACAGCAAAATAGCGGCCGCACAGAATGTTGTTGCTCTCTTCGGCTGTGAAGCGCTAACGGAGGCTTGCACAGCAGCTGTGCCCAGAAGGGGCATTGCGCCGTCCAGCGCGGACACCTCAACGCATCCGTCGTTCTGGAGCATCGTGCGAAAGACGATTCTGAGAATTGCTCCCAACGGACTTTCTTTCAGGATGCCTGTGGCGAGCGATCCTCCTCGCCCGTGACAATTCTCACGCAGCGCCCCGCGAAAGCCTGCATCGCTGTAAAAGACAATGTTGTTGTTCTCAGCACCTGACAACGCTGTTGGCGTCGTCGGATATGCAAGTGGTGCTGGCCGTGCTGAACCTTCTGTATGTGTTCAGCAAGCGATCCAACTACATCACGCGCCTGGCATCCGACAAGCGCACTCCGCTGTTGGCGCGGCTACAGCACCTGGCCGAGGTATGCTTATTTATTTTATATATGTATATATTACTCACCTGGATCATCCTTTGAAATGGAAAATCTTGTTTGTAAGGGTGTCACGTGTCACATATCACACGCGTGGTAATGATGCCTTGCGCAGTTTTCAAGTTCACGCAATGCGTGCCACACTCGCGTAAACGAGCCGCCACATACCGCCGGTTCGTGTGCAATGCGCTCGTTTTAGGAATATTTGCGGACACTGCGTGAGCGTTGTGCTCGAAAGATTATGAACGGTTTGCGTCGTTGCGGTTGTCGCCTTATCAGAGCTGGGGCGGCAAGGAGAATGGCTTCGGCTTGGCAGAATGCTGTCAAGACCTTCCCCTCTCCGTAAGTCTTACTGCACGGACGCCGCCAAGTGCCAACCGTTGAACGATTCTCCCGGTTCGATGATTTCGAGTCCGTTTGATCCAAGAGAGTTAAAGTAGCTACCTCCAGTGGCTGGAGGTGTCAGTTGAACCTTTGACGTGAGACATATTTAGAGCCCTTTTTCAATCTATTGCCACACGAGCGTTGGGAATTGATTTACTGTACTTCATCACGCTGGTGAATGCGGGTTGATGAATGTTAGAAGCAAGTAATGTTTGAGCATAGGAGTACAACAGTGCATTTTGCTGCACTGCCTTCTACTAGTCTAACAATGAGCAACCTGCAACACCCTTTCATTGCTGTCCAGGCACAAACCTGCTTGGCTTGCGAGATCTGATGAGGTCGGGTACAGTCCTGGTAATTTTGTTATAGGATGGCTGTTCACTACATTAGACAAACATTTAAACATTTTTACACAAGCTGAATGAATTAAGCAATTGATTCTTGCCTGAGGTTCATTGCTTGTCGTGAGTCTAATAAATGATCTTAGTTGGTGAATTGACATGTCAAGTTATTTACTGCTGCTGATTAAAAACAATCACCTTTCAGTTGTGGATGGATACACGTGACCATATTCTTCAGATTGAGAGGCACTTCACAAAGTAGAACGCACCCTCACGTTCTGCTTTAAATTACAAGGAGGAAAGAGTTCCTCTTTTAATCTGGAGAATGCGGTCGCAGGGATATCGGCCTTAAAGTATAAATGAAACATTTCCTTGTGGTCATCGATAATGATGTCTTATTTCAGAAATATCCTCCGAGTGCCACTACACTGCATTTTGAGTTCTACACAGAACTGGGACCCGAAGGGAAAACGGACAAAAAGGTAAATAATGTCACGGGTAAGCTATCGATGAGTGAAAATCACTGGTTTGTCACTGAAACAAGTGTGGACATGCGCTCACCTCCCTTGATACAAACCCACACCATAATAATGGCGAGTGGGAGTTAATTCACCGGGAAGCCACTCTTGACTTTCCACCACAGTGGCACATCATTGAAGCTGTGCCGTAGGAGTGATGTGCTAAGTGGACGCTTGGGCTGGATTAAATCCCATAACTTTCGGAGTGCGAGTTGAAAGTTCTTTACTGCAAAGCCACCCAGGCAGCTATAAGATAAGTAACCTAATGAATATGCAGCCATTTGAAAATGTGTATCATCGGCGCTGACAATGTAACTTCATTTTGCCAAGATTGATTTTTATTGATAGTTGATGTGAACTAACTTCATACTACTGGTAATATATTTTATTTAGTATTGTTTGTGTAATGGTTTAGATTTTTTTTCTGTAACTATTTTTGGTCTGATTTCTATTTGCTTTGTTAGCTGTACTTTGTGTTTGTTATTGCTTGGTCATTTTGGTCATGGAAATTCCTCTTGTCAACAAGACCCATCTTAGTATTTTCTTCTCAAAGGGTTAAACGAAATAAATGCAACTTGGAACATGTCGGGAATGCGTTTTGTATTGGCTACTAAAACAACACTGAACAAGTCTAAATTTTGTTTTTTGCTTTCAAATACCAGGGTTCTCCAAACAATACTCTACACTACATTCACATCGAGCAGCTGGACAAGGTAAAGAGGGAGCTATTCACAGCCAGCCTTCTTTATTCGAAATTCTTTCCAAAGCTGTTCTTATGGGAACAGCAATTGTCATGCGTCGAGTCGTGGAAACCTGCATTAGCCTTCTTTAGGTGTTCTTTGTGATAACGGGAAGGACATTCAATCACCTTTGCTGAAAGCGTAGTCACCCGAAAGTATCGGCCCACCTGTTTGTATGCTATTGTGGTAGTTTTAACAACTTGCCTGCCTTGTGTGCAGTGACGTAGTGGCGTGCAGGGGTTAGCACACCGTGCTATAAATTCAGCGCCCCGAGTAAGATTCCTGGTTATGAATAACAGCAGTGACGGATGGTAGATGAACCTGAACTGGGCCTCCCCGAGGTGGATTCAGCTTCGTGCCATGTGCCAACATCAGCACTCGGGATAAATACTGCAGCCGGGCATGATGCTTGCCATACCGTCTGCCTGTATGCCATGCCTACTGGAATAGATTCTCGCCGACAGCACTGTGTGCCAAAATCTGGCATTTCCACACGAGGGAAATATTCTCTTTGTTTAAAATAGCAGTAATAAAAGCTATTTTAAACAAGAGAAGGCTGCTGAAGGAGTCTGGTGTTGGTGAACTGTGGTCTGGCCGCATGTTGAAAAATGACACCGCCCCCCCCCCCCGCAGTTTTGTTTATGTACCATTTCACCGTCTTGTGTTTTACAGATTTCAGAAATCCCTTCAGAAATCATGGAATCTTTGACAAAAATGCATGGTATACCAAAGGACAAGCAGGTAATATATTTTGATTAACCTTTAAGTCTTGTGTTTTTGAAACTCAAGAAGTCTTTCCTGGGTAAACAGATAAAATTACTTCCAATGTTTAACCATAACACCTCATAAACTATGACCGCGGAAAGGGCTGCCCCATACTGAACACCCCTGCAGTGAATGGAATATCCCTGGGGAGTTACAGCCTGCAGGTGCTCTTCATAAAGACCATCACAGATGTGGGCATTGTGTACAGGGCAGCTCATTGTAGGGGTTTACCCCTACAATAAGTTACCCCGACAGTGATGCAGTAGTTTAGTAGTACCAGTGTTTACTTGCTGTTTTGGTTGAATGACGTTGTCCGTTGTGTTTTTCTTTTGGTGCCTCGTGAAATATTCATCTACACCCCTGCAATTGCTGGTTCGGAGCCACTGCTGGCAATAAAGTCTTCCACTCGAGGATATTTGGCCTGCACTTCCATGCTGGCCAGACGTCTTGGAAGAGATGGGAATAACCCACACTTTATATGGCCATATTATTCCACCACACACAACCGATCTGGTGGTGGTGTGTTATTGATAGCACGTTTCAAAGCAAAACAAAATGTCATTCTGCGTACAGGATTAAACATTACATGTTAGCTAAGCGGTGTAAAAATAGTGACCAAATCATCTGCTTTTGGTCCAGTCGTCTGCTTTTAGACCATAGTGAAGGTGATTCAAGTACAGTGCATTTAGTGATGTTGGTTTAATATCGGTGCAACAACTGGTTACACTTGTTTAGGCAGTGGGGTTGTCTGTGCCTTGAGCTGGATGGATCAATCCTCAGCCTTAATGATGCGGTTTTGGCTGCATTGCCCAAAAACAAGTGCACACGAGTGTACGTGTACGAGTTATATATATTTCAAGTTTAAATTGCGCAACAAATGTGGGTCGGTGCTCATTGCTATTAATATATATATAACGTATGCCCTTATTTAGGGCAGCTTATATTATCATACACTTCTGATAACCAGCTCCTGCCCTGAGCCATTGGTGGAAATTCCACTGTTCCGTGGTGCTTTTCACCCGAGGGTCACAAAGCGCTGCAGCAAAGATCTGTGGACACAACTGCACGTCAACAACATCAGAGTAGAGTGATTTAAAGTAAATTAACGGTTATAAGTCAGTGAACGACATAAAATAACAGGTAAATATAATTGTTAAACAAATGAAGGAAGGAATAAGTGTTGCTGAGCGGGTGCAGGTCAACAGCGAGCCATCATCCTGGCACGACAACAGTGAGCAGCATCAAGATCACCACTCGACTTTCCGTAGTTGTATCTTATCAATCCAGTAATAGTGATAAGTTGACTTTACGCTCAACCTGTTGGTGGCAAATTCTGCCGCTAGCACAAAGCCGTGTACAGTATAGGGCAACCAGTTTTGGCTTCCCTCAAAGGGTTAATTATTTTTTATCATCACCTCATAGGGATGATTGGCGGAGTTAACTGTTAAGCATCATTGCAAGTTGTGCTCTTAGACCTTTGTGACCTCGGCCGTGTGTTATCATGCAGTACAGTTTGATTCTCCCCGTAAGCCTACATGTGTTGTTGGTGCCGGTATAAACGACCACTCTCCAGGTTAAACCATGCCTCTCAGTGAGGGTATTGGAGGAGAATTTTATGGCTGCATGCCATTCCTGATGCCAACCTCCTTTAGGTTTAGAGTCTTCGGATTGCTGTTTGGCTGGAACCTTCCCCCAGACCTAGTCACCAAGGGAGATGCTAGCGGACGTGATTGACTCCAGGTGACATATCTTTGGGGTTCATTGGAACATGTAAACTCCTGCACCACAAGAAGCTTATGATCCGTTCAACATTAAAATCTTATTTATATAAGTCAAGATTCATTTTACATGCACGATTCGAAGCGCGCAGTATGAATATAAGAATTTATTTTCATCTGAATCTACAGTGTGATGCTGTCACAACCCACAGGCATAAACTTAGGCGGTACCCCCCCGAGCCTCATTACTTGCGTTGCGCAAGCTGATGAACTAATATGACATTTAAAGCAGGAAAATACAAAAAATTACTCACCCAACCATTTAACGTGACCTAAACGTTTGTGATGGCACACCGGCAGTGTCACCATCACAGTCTGTGCATTGCTATCAAATGGCATCATTTACCGCAATCGCATTGTGAAAAAAGGTGACGCAAGTTTTGCATGGGGCCCGGCGATTTTGCCTTGCCGCTGTTCTCTGGTAGCCTCTGGCCCGTACAAGGTTTCTAAGGCAATGGTGGCTTGATTATTTATTAATGCCTCCTTACTAAGGTCAAAAAACGTTTATGTTAGCTCTCTGGAAATAGTTCTCTATAACATGGGGTCACATTAACTCTCTAAAAGATGTTCCAACATTTGTTATATGTTAATGTGAGCCTGTGCTGCTGTTAGGAATGTCCTACAGATAATTCTGGCCAAACTGATCAAAAAATTCCCAAAACGTGACAATTAAAAGCCTTTTCCACCAAAGTAATGACGTTGCACACAATCCACATGCTTCACTTCCCCATGGTGTCATTACGTGTAACTTCTCTTTTTAATATCTCTACAGAATCCATGCATGCACATGATTTTTCTTCCTCGTTAAGCTGCGGTGGGATAGCACGCAGTTGCGAGTCGAGGTAGGAGTGCCGCCGTGCAAACTCCGTAGCCTTTTAACGTATTGTCCATGGACTTATCCACAATAAAACCAGGGAGCGGCTGGGTGAATCGGGTCAGTGGCAGGCGGGTATGAAGTTATATATTACCCAAGGTATTTTTAGGAAACGAAAATGGGCACTTAATAAAAAAATATTGTCAAAGCGGCTACAAATCTTCTGTTTCACTTGGTTTGTTCTGCCGGCCACAGAGCCGGCCACTAGACCGGTTCCACACGGTTAATTGTAGACATTGTGAACGGGTTGTAAACTACACCGCCGAGTTAACGCGATATCAGCTGGGAGCCTTGACTTACCGAGGAACACCTCGTCGGGTCTCTCAAGGGTTTTCATACATGTTCCGCCACGTTGGGATTTTTTTTCACAAATATCTCTTAAGCAGTGTTTGGCATGTGGGAGGAAACGGCAGTCCCCGGAGAAAATCTCCACCTGTCTTTGCGGATGTCCTCCAGAAGTTGTTTTCCGTTCTGCCAGTAGATTTAAGGAGTCATACCGCTTGTTGATACTGCCTGAGATGATAAATCACTTGGGTTACCAGTATCGTTGATTCTACTGATACGGTTTTATTTGCCCAGTGGAAGTAGTTTTCTGATAACCTTTTTAGCTCAGTTTGGGCGTCTTGTAAATGACTTATAATTGTCCATGTAATTATTCCCGTAATTCTAGACTTTTGTTCTGCACCGGTATTTGTTCTGCTTCACTGAACTCTCTGTGCCCACTGCACACAACCACATTTTATGTTTCATTTATAAAGGAAATGTTGAAATTTTTAATGATCTCAACATGTACAAGTTACAGGGATTACGTATTAGAAAACGACATTCCAGAGGAGAATTGAAAGGACATCTTTGTAAAATTGCAAATTAAGACAATGCACAGAGACCCATGGTATTAGTCAGAAAATGAAGACATTTGACTCTAATCTGAATGGCGGAAGGGTCTGAGTTACACTGGCTTCAAGCAGAATGTTTTTTTGGCGTTGGTGAATTTTGTTTATCATCTTGGGGTTTGTTTTGCTAAAGGGTGGTGATGTTTCCGTCACCAGCATGGAGCAAACCGCCAGGGGTGCTCATCATCATATAATCACTTTGTTCATCATGATCACTTAAAATACGTAACGTGCCTCCCGTGCGGTTATATCTCGAGACACCCTGGTAGGTGAAAGCAACATGGGTGAGCAAGGGAACACTTGTTTGGCTACAGTCTCGTCTGAAGCTATGGGGTCGCACGGTCAGGTAGGGGCGTTCTTACAGTTTCTTGTGAACAACTTCCAGCGCCGTGAGCGCGAAACGTGTGGGGGTGTGGGGGGGGTCGTTAACTAATTTCTCCCATGTGCCGGCGCCACCCCCCTCCAGATGCTGCTGTTCACACACGTGCGGCTCGCGCACGGCTTCTCCAATCACAAGAAACGCCTGCAGGCTGTACAGGCACGACTCCACGCCATCTCCATCCTGGGTGTGTACCGCACAACGGTCCTGGCAACAGCCGCAAAGGCGGTAGTGACCATCGCCAGCACAGCAGCAGCGGGTGGCTCGACACCCTGACTTCCACAGCCCCTTTTCTTTCCACACCTATTCTGTTATTCCTGCCCCAGTAGCCAACAGCATGGGTGCTGCAGGTGTGGTCCCCTGCTGGATCTTCTGACCCACAGGTGATTTGTAATGGTGTAGGTTTTCACGGCTCAATGCACGACGATTGCTTCGAAAAGCTGCTGCTCTCGGGACAGCCGCGTCGACGCTCCCCCTCTCTCCCCATCGCGACGTTTCGCCTTACCGGTTGGAGGCATCACACTGTGCCTGAGGATGCCTCTAACGTGTTAGGCGAAACGTCGCGATGGACAGGGAGGCAGCAATCGACGCGGCTATCCCGAGAGAGCATCTTAAAGAAGCGATCACCCCAGGTGATTTGTCATTCAACTCAAGTTAACATCTGTGAGTCGTATGTCAATCAATGTGTTAACGTATTCTTTGGCCTTATGAGGTGCATTTTGCCACCTTTTTTTTGCACAGAAGGTGGTTGGGGTACATCTTATATGTGACCCTTAGAGGTAGTAAAGTTTATGATCGCAATACAAACGATAGCAGTACAAAGTGTGTGTTAATGCAGGCTGTTTACATAGTGCAGAGTTTGCCTTGAAGAAGACGTATAACTGACAAGTGTGAGGCCAGCCAGTGTCATTGATCAAAATATCATCAGGCAAAATATAAAATGTGAAAGATAATCCACTGCTGAATTGTACCCGATCTATCACAACCTCAGAAATTTCTCCACCCGTTTAGACCTGATTCAGCCACTGCCGAAAAATATGCAGATTCACATGAAAACCATTCCTGCAC
>JAZEWT010000007.1:22453905-22508923 GCA_036362905.1 Mordacia mordax | reverse complement strand
GGGGGGGGGGGGGAAACGATAGGATGCATAAATATTAATACATCCTTGCATAAAGCTTAGCCTTCTTTGGTTAGCATAAAAAGATGTCAATGCCCCCTTTTTATATTTGTCTGGATGTGTGTTTATATATATATACAGAACACAGCAAGTACTTTTTAAGCAAAATTAAGCTGCACGTGCCTGATTTCATCCAATAATAATTATTGCACTTCACACACATGTCTAATTTGGAGCAAATTATAGACAGCATATAAATCACAATATACTACGACACCATTTGAGAACATTCTGTTTTGGAGAACGTAGAGTTACTTTCTGATTAGACATCTCATCTCATTGTCAGAAACCGCTTAGTCCTGTACTGGGTCGCAGTGAGCTGGCGACTATCCCGGCAGACACGGCGCAAGGCAGGGATATACCCACGATGGGACGCCAGTCCATTACCGGGCACTGCGGGCAATTTAGTCTGCAAGCCAATTAACCTATGTAGCAGCATGTTTTTTGGACTGTGGTAGGATACCGGAGTGCCCGGCAAAAACCCACGCGGACACGGGGAGAGAACATGCATGCTCTGCACAGAAAGGCACCCGAGCCGAGATTCGAACCCGGGACCTTCTTGCTGTGGGGCGACAGCGCTGCCCACTGGGCCACCGTGCCGATTAGACATGTTACATTCGAATGAGTCACAACCTGGTCAATGTGTCTGCTTCTTGTGCAGTCTACTCCAACGCACTGCAGGAGTCCACCAACAGTATCCTGTACAATGGGCTCATCGAGGAGCTGGTCGACCTGCTGCAGATTCCGGACAAGCACCTGATGGTGAGCATCTGACACCGCGCTCAGTCTCAGGGGATGGGGACCTCGCTTTGTTTCGTGAAGCCGAATCTCTTGCCAGAGTCGAAACGTTTATTGGAAAAATTTTTTTTGTCTAATTATCCCATACCGTTTAAAGTTCGTACTGGCTCTTGGTGTGAGTTTCTGTTAGCGACTGCATATTGAGGCTGGCATGGCCCACGAGAGGAGTGGTATAATTTTCCAATTGTCTTCAAGATTAGTGCTGATGTTGCACACCTTGTCAGTCGACCCTGGAGAGGTTGAGATATTTACCACTTTATTCGTGAACGGGAATCAAACTCCGGTCACCATGCCCGCAGCTCTGTGCACTCAGCACCGCGCTAACGTGACCGAGAGCACGTAATCTGTTGGCTCCAAACCACGAAGCACGCGCGAGAGTCATCTGCGCGGGCCGAGGAAACCAGATGGGAATGGCCAACGCGGCACGCTGCAGCTGCCGTGGCACGGCTGTCTGCGGCACTTTACCATTAACAAAACAGATGTGTTTTCTGGGCTTGGAGGCTCATGCTGTTGCGCCAGGTTTGTGGATTCAATTAAAAAACACAAATGTCAACTTGTTCCCGTGATCTTTTGAGCGTATGTTAGTCGCTGTAACACATGGCTCAGTAGCACCCACTTTCATGTACTTCACTTGTTACTATAGTGGGTGCAGGATTTTTACAATATGCACAGCGACCCCTGTTCTCGTCACAGAAAGCGGCGCGGCTACTGATTTTACTCGCCTTATTGTGATGACGAATGATAGGGCGACAGAATGTGCACGTCGAGGTGTGCGTGAGTGAAGGCTCAACAGCGCCTGTCCCAAAAAGTCTTTTGAGGGTATACTGGCGATCTTTGCAGTCGTTTTTTGTTGCCGTCCTAAAATATATCTGCATGTCTAGGGCGGCGCGGTGGCCCAGTGGGTAGCGCTGTCGCCTCACAGCAAGAAGGTCCCCGGTTCGAATCTCGGCTCGGGTTCCTTTCTGTGTGGAGTTTGCGAGTTCTCTCCCCGTGCCCGCGTGCGTTTTTGCCAGGCGCTCCGGTTTCCTCCCACAGTCCAAAAAAACATGCTGCTGCACAGGTTAATTGGCTTGCAGACCAAATTGCCCTCGGTGCCCGGTGATGGACTGGCGTCCCATCGTGGGTATATCCCTGCCTTGCGCCCTGTGTCTGCCAGGATAGGCTCTGGCTCACCGCGACCCTGTACAGGAATAAGCGGTTTCTGACAATGAGATGAAATAAGATCTGCATGACTGGGTATGCGTGCACCTACGCGTACCTTTAAAGTGAACTTGACTTCGCCGACGCACTTTGGCGGTTTCGCCTTCGCTTGGAGGCTCGCATGCACACGTTTGTGCGCGCGTGTCGCGTTTGCGCGCGGCGCTCAACCCACGCTTGCTTCGCGCGCGCGCGCAGGATATAAAGGCGGCGTCGCTGCGCACGCTCACGTCCATCGTGCACCTGGAACGCACGCCGAAACTGAGCAGCATCATCGACTGCACAGGCGCCGCCTCCTACCACGGCTTCCTGCCCGTGCTCGTGCGCAACTGCATCCAGGCCATGATCGGTGAGCATGCTCACACGAACTTTTAAAGTTTCGTTTTATTTCGTCAAGTGAGAATTTCAGACGGGCGGCGCGGTGGCCCGGCGGGTAGCGCTGTCGCCTCACAGCAAGAAGGTCCCGGGTTCGAGTCTGGGCTCGGGTGCCTTTCTGTGTGGAGTTTGCGAGTTCTCTCCCCGTGTCTCCGCGTGGGTTTTCGCCGGGCACTCCGGTTTTCTCCCACAGTCCAAACAACATGCTGCTGCATAGGTTAAATTGCTTGCAGACTAAATTGTCCTCAGTGCCCTGTAATGGACTGGCGTCCCATCGTGAGTATGTTCCTGCCTTGCGCCCTGTGTGTGCTGGGATAAGCTCCGGCTCACTGCGACCCTATACAGGACCGAGCGGTTTCTGACGATGAGATGAGAATTTCAGACGAGACAAGGGTAGTTTCATTGGTGTTTAAGTAAGGTTGGGTGGCAGGGTTGCCAGTGGCAACACTAGTGCCACACAGCTTGGGTTCAATGCCAGACCCGGGCATGTTTGTAGTTTGTGTACTCACTCCACCTCTTTTGTATGGGATTCCACTGGGCTCACATATTTTTCCCTCCATAACTCGATAAAACGTATGTCAGTTAAAATAACCTACTGCTAACATGCCTATCAATCATCTCCCGCTGCTACATCACCAGTCCATGTGCATCGCACCGACTAATATTTGTCCACCTCTTCCCGTCGTCATTACAGATCCGACCATGGAACCTTACCCCCACCAGTTTGCCACCGCGCTCTTCTCCTTTCTGTACCACCTGGCGAGCTACGACGCCGGTGGAGAGGCGTTGGTCTCCTGCGGCATGATGGAGGCCCTTCTGAAGGTTAGTGCCCATTTCCTGAAACGGTGGAATGGTCCCATTCGCCGGGCAGGCATGGTTCAGTTTTTCGCAGTTGGCTTTGTTTGTAGACTTTGAATATTGTCCGTTACGTGACCGACGGGTATTGCATGTACGTGTGCAAGATCTGCTCGACTCAGGAGGCGATGTCAGTCTGGTGGTGGTCGCATCATCAGCGCAGGCTGTGATTGATGGCTATAGGCGTGTGGACATTTTGTTCTCACCCCATTGATTCAATTTAATATGTGGAGATGTGGAGGCTGTGGCCTTAGGCTATTGTAAACGTGCTCCTGCGATATATATTAAAAAAAAACTCACCCTCCCGACAGAGCAGTCAAGGGCAGGAGACACACGCATGTCACGTCCGACGGATTTTTGCTCGTTTTCCAGGTCATCAAGTTCCTGGGTGACGAGCAGGACCAGATAACGTTTGTGACACGGGCCGTACGGGTCGTGGACCTCATCACTAACCTGGACATGGCGGCCTTCCAGTCGCACGGCGGCCTCTCGTCCTTCATCAACCGACTCGAGGTACCGAGCCTGCGCCGCACTGGGCCCGCGCCCTGTGACCGTCGCTCTCTCCCAGCCTCTTTGTTTATTCACGAGAGGAAAGTATTTCAGCCAAGTGCTTTGTTTATTTTAGTCCACAATGGCTGTGCCGAGACGATGACGAACACTGCTGCCCACCAGCGACCGTAGTGCGAGTGACCGTGATGAGACGGCTTTAACGAGTGAATTAAGGCTCGGACGCTTATCACTCCTATATACTATTACAGACTATTGTCAACTGTGAAGGAGAAGGAACACTCGACACGGCTATCCAGAAATACCAACAATGTTATTGCCCATATGTGCAATTATTATTATTGTTATGGGCGGCACGGTGGCCTCATTGGGTAGCGTTGTCGCCTCGCAGCAAAAAGATCCCGAGTTCGAATCTCGGCTTGGGTGCCTTTCTGGTTGGAGATTGCATGTTCTCCCTGTGTCCGCATGGGTTTTTGCCGGGCACTCCGGTTTCCTCCCACAATCCAAAAAACATGCTACTGCATAGGTTAATTGGCTTGCAGACTAAAGTGCCCACAGTGCCTGGTGATGGACTGGCATGGGTCTATCCCTGCCTTGCCCCCTATGTCTGCCGGGATAGGCTCCGGTTCACTACGACCCTGTACAGGACTAAGCGGTTTCTGACAATGAGATGAGATTATTATTATGTATAAATATGTCGACTTCATGTGGGGGGGAAAGGTAGGGAACTTGGGAGGAAACACACCGCACATTCGAATAACGCTCAAAACTTCACACAGGTGGGTTTTAAATATCCGCTCCTGCACTGCCGCTATCCGGCGAAAAGCGCCAGTGTCTCCGGCCCCTCGTCGTGCTCACGTTGGATGTAATTCTGCGTGACCGTAGCACGAGGTGGAGATTTGCCGACGGGAGTGCCCCTTCGTGGTGCGGCCGCGGATCCGGACGGTGAGCTCCAACCAGGACGGCGACGACATGGAGACGGAGAGCGAAGGTGCGGCGTCCCCCCCACTACCGAGGCTTCTCGCCACCTTCTCGTTGGTCTAATTTTCAGGTCGTCTGCCCGCGATGAGACGTGGCAAGGCTCTGTCACTGAATATATTCCCGGTCGCTCTTCACCTGTGATTACTAGTCACGTCCGGCGATGGACCGGCGTCCCGTCGTCGGATGTATTCCTGCCTTACGCCCTGTGTTTCCGGGATAGGCTCCGGCTTCACCGTGACCCTATATAGGATTAAGCGGTTTCAGATAATGAGATGAGATGAGACAAGTCACGTGGCTGAGTGGAATATTGGGTGTGATGTGCCACGTGTGATGCCATGATTGTGTAAAGACATATTTTTTTTGTGACGTTTGACATAGAAAGCCTTTAATACAACGGATAGGTGTTTTTTTTTTCTTACAGCGGAAAGATTTGTATATTGTTTCAGTGGAAATCTGTTTTAAAGCACTAAATAGAACTTGGACCTTTTATTGAGAGGCAGTTAGCCAGAAAAAGCTGGAGAGTGACTTGGGCAAGACGTTGACAGCATGCATGGCTGGACAAAGGGAGTTTCAGACCGTTGAATCAGCAGAGGAGACTAAGCACAAGCTCCTGCTAGCCTAGGGTTTACTGTGGTCTTTATTATTATTATTCAGCAGACGCCCTTATGCACGGTGACTTACATCACACGCAGCAATATATATTAAATAAACAAATAACTAAGTGGCCTTTGAGTGAAATGTAAGGGGAGAGTTGGGCAGTGGTGACTTCATGGAGAATCTAGTGTGCACGTAGCCGACACGTGGCATGTTATGTTCACGTTATAAATGTTTGATCGGCCCTTCTAATTTTTCCTCTCTTGTTGCTTGGCGCCAGGTATAGACGTTGCAATGAAAGGAAGTCCAGGGCCGTCAACATCAGCGGACGGAAAGACGGAAGGCGACATGCGGATGTATATTTCTAACCCTAAACCAGGTACGGATTTACCAACTGTTTGCCTTCCTCGTGAACCTGAATTTTAATGGACCAAAGTGTCTCCCGGACACTCCCAATATCTGCACTGGCCTCTAATCCAGTCGCAGTACAGCTTTAAGATTCCGCTCACCGTCTGCAAGGTCCTCCATATACCCACCCCTGCCTCCTGCTTCCCCGTCATCTCACTCTTGTAACTGCTCTTCACACGCTACCCAACATAGCCTCTCTCATCTCACTCTACTCCCCCCACCCCCCCCGTGGAGTCTCCTTTATCTCCACTTTTATCTCACTCTACTATCTTGACATCCTCACCATTAATGCTATGGCAAAGGTAGCTGTCTTTCTGCTTGGTAAGGCTGTTGTAGAGGTCGCACTTTTAAATTCTGTGGAATTGCCGAGAAAGAGGAAGCAATGTGAATGTGTAATGACAACAGCGGCATTGCCGATGATGGTGGCTTCTTGACCTCACAGCTTGCTCTTAGTTTTGGTCAACGTTGATTTATGTTTGTACCCTGTTTTCTATTTCTACTGGGACATGATTATTTTTCTGCTCGGTTGCTTTTGTTCTGATTCCTAGTTTATGCAATGATATCATTTCTATTTATTTATTTGCTTGCTTGTGTCATTTTAGTGATCAAGTCACACTTGCAATTGAGGCTGTCTTGGTTAAACAAAATCAACTTTAAAACTCTCTTTGTCCAGTCCTGCCTCTCGAGCGTATGAGTGAGCACCAGTCACATGTGCATAGGTCAGCACGCTGGTGCATTCGTAATACTTGTGCCTCACAGTGGGACGGGCTGGGCGGCACGGTGGCCCAGTGGGTAGCGCTGTCGCCTCACAGCAAGAAGGGCCCGGGTTCGAATCTCTGCTCGGGTGCCTTTCTGTGTGGGGTTTGCATGTTCTCTCCCCGTATCCGCGTGGGTTTTCACCAGGTGCTGCGGTTTCCTCCCACAGTCCAAAAGAAACTTGCTGCTGTATAGGTTAATTGGCTTGCAGACTAAATTGCCCGCAGTGCCTGGTGATGGACCGGCGTGCCATCGTGGGTATATCCCTGCCTTGCGCCCTGTATTTGCCGGGATAGGCTCCGGCTCACCGCGACCCTGTACAGGACCGAGCGGTTTCTGACAATGAGATGAGATGAATAGGAAGGGCTTGGTTTCCATTCCCTTGGGTGTGAATTTTGCATGCTATCCCCACCCCTCTATTACACTGGTTTCCTCTCGGTTCTCGTGTTCCCTTTTATGAACTAACTTCTGTCGGTGTTTTTTTTTTTTAAAGACCGAAAACATATACGCGTGAATTGTATACAGCAGTGCTACCGTCCACTGCAATCAAATGGAGCAGGGACCCTCTTGAAGAAAGTTCGGGTGAAGTTCTCTAAGTCGATGTTACTTTGGGATAGTGCTGGTGTCACGTGTTGCTCCTTCCTTCGCAACGTGTCACCTCTCACGCCGAGGCATCGTCACGCGAAAGGTCGTGAAGGAGAAGGAACACTGGACACGGCTATCCAGAAAAAAAGAGCTTTGTTAGCAATTCTCGTACATCGAGACAATACACCCTTCATCATGGCAAAGTCTGGAGACAGGCTTTGCTGGGTTTTAAAAAATGACGAACTAAATATTGGTGCTCACGTGACATGCGTGTGTCGGCTTGGCGCAGGCGCTCAGTGCATTCCCCAAAGAGCCGCCCTCCTCAAGTCGATGCTGAACTTTCTGAAGAAAGCTATCCCAGACCCTGCCTTCTCCGACAGCATACGGCATGGTGAGTGTCTGTCGCCTGCCTGCCTGCCTGCCTTCCTGGCTCAAGGGAAAACTCGGGCGGTTGCCATTGCCGTAGCAACACCATCGCTTCAGGAGCGCACTGCTTGAATTTCTCATTTAAAATGTGGGAAAGCTGGCAACAGAGAGGGCATATGGGTTCCAATCCAGGTTGCAGCTACTTCTGGTTATGTCTTGAGAGTTTATAGTCTTGGACAAGTCGCCAATGATTGCACCTCACGATAAAGGTCATGTTTTGTTCAGCGTTTCATATGTATGCATTGCAGCTCCATGAATGAAAAATATTGGTTGCAGTGTCATGCCAAAAATATTAGTGTCCAGCAGAATGGGTGAAAGAGTAATGTACATATTTGCATTTCTAAAGTGCTGCACAGAGCTATTGAAAGAACGGCATGTCAACAACTTCAGAATAGGTCAATTAAGTAAAATGACTGTAAATCAATGGACATATTTAAAAAAATAATTGTTAAAACAAATAAAGGAAGGAAGAAGTATTCCTGAGCAGGCACAGGTCAACAGCACGCTTTCATTCAAGCACACAGCAGTGGGCAGCATCAACAACAGCAATCCTGTTGTGGTGGCAAGAAGTTGAAAAGTGCTGTTGGCATATCTGCTTCTGTGGTTGGGGTTTTCCAGAAGGGCTTATGTGAGGACGTGTTGGCTGTTTTCTTTATTTCAGTGATGGACCAGTCACTGCCGACCTCACTCAAACACGTCATCAGCAATGCGGAGTACTACGGGCCCTCCCTCTTCCTGCTTGGTAATGCCAATATTTTTAATGGCATTTACTTCGGGATTTTAATTTGCAGCAGTTTAGTCTTAGCGATAACTTATGAACCCTGTTGGTTTCGTAAGGTTTCTTTATTTAATGCCTGTACATGTTGCAGTGTTTGTACTTGTCCAGAGTAAAGCACTTTAGTTTAAACCGCTGACCCTTAAGGTCACTGAGTGGGCTATGCTAAGACGTGTGTATAAATGCGTGTTTCATCTGTCCGTGATTGCACAGGGTTTTCAAGTTTAGTGAGTTCGTGGTCTCGTCCAAGACACTAATTCCACAAGAGACTCTTCATTACATATTGTTTTCAATTCAGCACATCCTAGTTATATGATCAAAGCAAAGTTTGACATGAGATTAACGGTCATTTCATAGGATATAACGATATGCACCACAGTGTGCATCAGAGGCTATTAAAGTGATTTAGAATGAGCTTTGGGTCATCTGGGAACGAAAGCCAGTTGGCATACCAGCAGCATGTTTTATCCACTGGTGGATCAGTCAATCAAACGTTTTCACCACGAGTCAGAATGCATCGCTTTGTCTGCATGTTGGGATATTTGCTGCGATTTCATCGTTCGTCTTGACTGGCCATTACAGCTGAAGAATCCCGAAGACCCTTTCGCAATTGCCGGCGTGTGCTTAAAGCTGGACACGTGTAATGCCGAAGTAGAGATGCGTCTTATTCAACGGTTCCATTAACTTTGGGCCGCGACCGCTGTCGTGTGTTTCACAGCGACCGAGGTGGTGACCGTGTTCGTGTTTCAAGAGCCGTCACTTCTCTCCTCGCTGCAGGATAACGGCCTCACAGACGTGATGCTGCATGCCCTGCTCATTAAAGACGTGAGTCTACACACACTCGTCTTTGGGCATGTTCACAAATCAAACGATCCGCGCACACGCGCACACACAAAAAACCAAGTCACTTCTATGCAGAGAAGGCAATGGACAGTCCGCACCTTCGGCAAATTGATGAATTCATGATTTGGGATCGTGTGTGTCCGTGTGTGTCCGCGCGCGTCCGTGTGCGCGCGCGCGTGTGCATGTGCTTACGTCTACGTACGCGCACGTACATCCACGTACGCGCGCACACGGGAAAGCAGGTCCCGGCGACGCGCGAGGTGCTCGGCTCGTTGCCCAACGTGTTCAGCGCGCTGTGCCTCAACGCGCGGGGCCTGCAGTCCTTCGTGCGGTGTCAGCCGTTCGAGCGCCTTTTCAAGGTGCTGCTGTCGCCCGACTACCTGCCCGCGATGCGGCGCCGGCGCAGCTCTGACCCCCTCGGTGAGACGGCGCGTGTGGTACTGTCGCTGGTGGCGGTGATGTCTGTGGTGGCTTCATCGTCCTATGTCTAGCCATGTCTGAGCTAAGGTCTTCCCAATTGTTTCTCCCTCTCTTTTACACTGTTGAGCCGTTTTTTTTTACTGATGCCTCCTCTATACTCATCTCTTGTATTACTCCTGTCCTTGGCGACCTCTGTTCCTTTTCTCGGCTGTTTGCACCCAGTCCGTTGTGGGCTTTGTCCAGCGTTCATCTATTAGGCTTATTTTTTCCTACAAAGAAATTGAAAGTTGTATAATTTTGCTCCATAAATAAATGAAAAGGTAGACTTTATATTGTGTGATATTTGTTTAATCAGATTTTCTTTATTATGACTTTAATGAAGTTCTCATTGCATTTTAGATCATTTATGCAGAAAAGTCTAAAAGGTTTACCAGCTTTTTCTTACAATTTTGCCTTGATAATTGTGCCTGTCATGTGCATTCATCATATGATTTTGGTTGTGGCTCTTCTGACTTAAGTAATCTTCTCTAGATCAGTCTTTGACATAGTTTTTACAGGCTCATGTGACACGTGTGTATGGGGCATGGTAAAATCCCCTTTTAACGTGTAGTTTTATGTCTTGCTTGAGAATAAACACCTGATTCTCTGGAAGGGTCGTTGCATTGTTGTATAAACCAAATTCATCAGTTCAATTCCCAGCCACAGTTAACCTAAGTGGCCTCCTCCAGGCCACACTGACTGGCATTATGGTCAAAAATAACCATGATTTACATGTCAGTGGGAGTCCTTCATTCAGCTTTAATTTGATAAACGGCTACGTGTACTTTCATACAGAGCGCTATTTGTATGAATTGCTGTCTTCAACATTTGCATCAACTGCACCAACAACTTAACGCTCTCTGCTGCTGTAGGCGACACTGCATCGAATCTGGGCAGTGCTGTGGATGAGCTGATGAGACACCAGCCTTCCTTGAAGACCGACGCCACCGCTGCCATCATTAAGGTGTGTGGCTTTTATCAAATGGTTTTTAGAGCGATGGCACCCATCCCCCACCACTCCTTTGCCAGCCTCCTCTGACCGGAATGGAGAAGTATGGTGAAGCAACTGCCACGATGTTCTATTTTGAGACTTACTCTCCATAGCTATGCTTTCGAGATACAGATATCCAAAAAGAACAGCTATGGAGAGGAATTTTCATACGTTGAGCCATGGAAACCCA
The DNA here is from genome assembly GCA_036362905.1 of Mordacia mordax. Taxonomy (NCBI): domain Eukaryota; kingdom Metazoa; phylum Chordata; class Hyperoartia; order Petromyzontiformes; family Petromyzontidae; genus Mordacia; species Mordacia mordax. Next base: position 22,498,126 of record JAZEWT010000007.1, on the reverse strand, counting down.
TCACGACACATTGTGTTTCCGTTATTTTATTATAAAAAAAGATTTGGTCATGGATTCCAAGTTGGTGACCTGGGTGTGCAGCTTCATGTGGTTTTTGCTTGACCTGTAATGGCTCCCATGACATGATAAACTCTTGCACATTGTTGCTGCCTTTATTGCTCTGTTTACTCAGTGTGTCTCATGCCGGCGTTGACAGCCGTTGTAAACACCAGGCATGCCCCTGGTCTCAGTAGCTATTAAAGTTTAACGTGATGGCCTGTCTAGCCAGCGGAGCCCACGCCACCCCCTTCCTGGCCAATGAACCACCCTCCACGAGTCCTTTGATATAATCATGCACTCTGTCCAGATATTGCAGTTACACTAGTATATCTGATTTTGTTAGCTGGTGCCTGGTCAAATGCAATACACTTGTAAATTGATTATCAATATTTATAATCATATTTGGTAATGTGGTAGCTGTGCCATATTAATAATAATAGTATTGCATTTCTAGAGTGCCTTTCACCCGAGAGTCACAGAGCGCTGTACAGAGATTTGGAGAGAACGGCATGTGAACAACATCAGAATAGATTAATTCAACAATATAATGAACATACATCAATGAAGCACATCAAGTAACAAAATAATTGTAAAAAAAATACGGAAGGAATAAGTGTTCCTGAGCAGTCACAGGTCAACAGCAGTGAGCAGCATCAACAGTCCCAGCCAGAGGTCTTCAAGGCTTTTCGGAAAAAGTGAGAGTTGAAACGGGATTTGAAGATGTCAAGGGATTCAGCTCACTGAATTTTCCAATGGTAGGGAGTTCCAGAGTCTGGGAGTAGTGCTTGAGAATGCTCAGCCACCCATCGAATGCAGGAGACATCTCAACATTTAAATCGCAATGTGTTTTTCACTGTCATTGGGTCAGAAACTCCATGTGATAGTTGCCAGGTATGGTTTACATTTCCTACCAACCGTTGAACTAGAATTTGGATCACCCACCTGAATTTAATTCCCGGCCAAAACTAATATTGTTGACGGGTGATATCTGAGAACGCACTGGGCGATAACCCACCTTTACCAATCTGCACTCATCAGTTTGGTGAAGTATGGGTAAACAATTAACCCAACTGAGAGTGTGGAGAAGGTCTTTCATTCAGCTTTGGATTAACAAAAGGACCAAGTCTTTTGAATGCATTATCTGGTGAACGTCAGTCCCTGTTTCTGATCATCATCAATTGCACGAAATATTAAACAATTTTCACTCAATTTGGCCAATTTCTCCCCTGATAACTAAAACGGAGTTGTAAGTTGTTCACAATCATTTCTCTTGCTTCCCGTTTGCAAGTCTAAATCATGATCGACAAATCTGTCCGTGCATCTTGTGCCCGCCCACCTGTCTGTCCACGTGGTCTGTCCCAACCATCCCACTCCGCCGTGCGTAGCTGCTGGAGGAAATCTGCACGCTGGGGCGCAACCCACACTTCGTCTGCCAGAAGCCATCGATCCAGAAAGTGGACGGGGCGACAGCGGCGCCGCCGGCGCGGCCCAGCCACGCCGCCGAAGAAGCGTCGAGCGAGGACGAGGAAGAGGAGGAGCTCTCGGCCATGCAGAGCTTCAATGAAAACACACCGGGTGCCGGCCAGCCTGTGGAGCCCGAGGCCAGCCCCCAGTGAGTGTGGCAGGTGCTCATGTTGGTGATGGAATTGTAGAGTGGCTGATGTGTTGACCGTGTGCTGCCGCTGGTGGTGTGCGGATGAGCTCAGTGATAGGGATGCAGGGATGCCTATGTTACTGTTAACGTATATTGGTTAGCGCTAGTGATGAGGGAATTATCTGTCACTGCATTTGATCAGTATTTATAGTGTGAGAGTATGGTTAGTGAAAGGGGTGGATGGGGAAATGGTATGAAATGAGTTTGCTATTATGATGGTTTGAGAGTTGCAGTGAGTGATAGAAGGTTGAGTGTGAGGGGTGCTTGCATCACTTGATCCTGTGAATTTGAGATAACTGAATGGAGTGCCTGAATTGAGTCGATGTTGCGAATGTGGGAAGGTAGTTATGATGATGATAATAATACTAATTGCATTTTTATAGAGCACTTTTCACCCGAGGGTCACAAAGCGCTGCACAGAGCTGCGGAGAGAACGGCACGCCAACAACGGCATTAGACCAAAAAATCAGCAACAATAACTTTTTTGGGGTTCTTGTGGTGCATATGGCGAAATTCCCCGACACTTAGGTGCACATACACAAAAAACGTGTTTAACATTATAATTGTCTTACAATAGAAAGACATAGGTTGACGCGTAGTGGCCGATCTTGAATGTACAGAGATCGCATGACACATGGTATATGCCCTATAATTGTGGCAAAAGGGTGCCTCCAGCATGTAACGTATGAGAAATTTGCTCGTAACAGTGCATACTCAGTCAGCCGTCATGATCCTGGGTTCCGCGTTAGGTTCCAGCCAACTTACTAAACTAGATTCTGCCTTGTCTCCAGCCCTGTTGCAAATGACTAAACAAGACACCTGTCATCGTAAGTGTAGTTAGTTCACCCTGTTCCGGCTCTTAAGAGTTTAAAACCATCGTGCTGAGTTGACGTGTGAAGAAGATTATTTGCGAGACACTAAACTCGGAACAAATACAACGCCAATGAAAGTGACTTCAGATGTAGTTATTCGTTAACGTTCTGTAGAACCAATAATAATAATAATTGCACTTCTAGGGCGCTTTTCACACCAGGGTCACAAAGCGCTGCACAGAACTGTGGAAAGAACGGCATGTCAGCAACAACAACACACTGCAGGCGGCAGGGTGCCGCAGTGCTAACATCTGTACCTCACATAAAGAATGGTCTTGCCCGACCAGGTTCAATCCCCCCCTTGGGCACCTTTCTGTGTGGAGTTTGTGTGTTCTCCCTCTGTTCTGCGTGGGTTTCCTCCGGCCTCTCCGGTTTCCTCCCACAACTTAAAAAAAAAAACTCATTAGTTTATTGACCGATGACATCGTAATATATATAGGAAGCAGTGAGTGGCAATATGGCGCCGGCAAACTGCCCGGCTGCCTCCTCCGCCTCTCTGTGCTCTCCTCGCGCCTCTGAGTCATTCTCTGTCGAATGAATACATTCGACAGTGAATGAATATGTGCGCGTTATAAATGTAAAATTTATTATTATTCTATGAACGGCAAATAAACAATAACTTTTTTTATGTTCTTACACAAGTGATGTACTGCTCTCTTAAAGTTTTGATTGGAAATGTTTGTCATGACAAGATGTTGAAGGGAAGGTAAGTGTATAAATTGAGGAGACATTGTTATTTCAGAAATCATTCATAGCCATTTCTGTTTAATCTTTTGTTTAGTGAATGTGCCTCTCACTCTGAGCATCGTTCACATTAATTGGCATGTGTTATGACCATCTGAACAATACTTTCACATCCGTTCCAAAAAGGATGTCCATTCACGTCTCAAGAAACGCGCTCTCATTGGGAATTATTACAGTTGCGGTCACTGTCCTGTGCAGGTTTCATTATTGTCATGATGATCATTTTGTATCATGCATTCAGACAACGTTTGTCAGTGTGACACTTCACAAACAAAAGTAAAACCCAAACGCCCCGGTATTTATTATTTATATTGCACTGTGCTTTTGTGTACACCTGCCAAAAGTGTAGTCCCTTTTATATTGAATGGGCTCCAAAGAATGTTCACATGCATATGCCACTGTGCTGTGAAAATAGTGCAAAGGCATATACTGAAGAAATGAGCGTTAGTTGCTGGGTAGAGCGAGTCCCTAATCAAGAAAAGCTCATTCGCATTTTGAAACATTTTTAGAAGGGTCCTACATTGAAATGTTTACCTAGTTTACGTTTGTACTCTTAGCGCATCGGGTGAATGGCCGTATCTGTACAAGACCTCGTTTTGCATCAAATGAAATTTCACTCAAGTGGGCCGCGCAAATGGGTTCACAGTCCTATTTCTTGCATTTCCACCTCTCGGCGTGACCTCTTACGCGCATGATCCACCAGCCCTTACATTGTATCACAGGCATGTGGGCCAACACACCTGTCAATTCCGAACCACACCTTGTTGATAGCCGGAGTCACCATAATAGTCATCATAGTCAGTGTCATGTTTATTTATAGTAAGCAATTCACAACCCATAGTGCAAAACCTCAAACATGTTGACATACACATTTGGAACAATTTGTTGACATTACAAAAGAAGCGATGCACTGACTGTGAAATTAAAGTATAAAAATAGGTCTGTTCAAAGTTTTATTATTGTTAACCTATGACAAACTAAGGGTGTAACAAAGTGTAACATCGCACGTATAAGAATTTGTTAATGAGTCCTAGCCATGGCAAACGTTGGTGACATGTAATGCCATATGTAAACTCGTCTGGAGTCATCAGCATTTTTGGGTAGAGTTATGAAGTATCTACCTTAAACGTGTGCTTATCATCTGACCGGCTCCAAGTCGCTACAGGTTGCTACAGTCACCATTTATGGATTAAAAATATCAAATTCCTGACTGGATTACTATCCTGATGGGGTAGGAGGGGGGAGTGTTATAACGTTTTGGGGTGGCTATAAGATGGACTCAAAACACATTAAGCCCTGAGGGATTGTTTAGAATTGTTGGTACGAAATGTGTTTTCGATCTGTATTGTTCAAGGAAGCCACTATCCGAATGCCTCCCTTTACCACAAATGCAGAAAACTGTTTAAACGTTTGATGATTACTTCAAAAAGCCGCTCTCTCGGGACAGCCGCGTCGATCGCTTCCTCTCTCCACCTACGATTCTAAGCAGCTTTTCGAAGCAATCGTCACGCATCGAGCCGTGAAAACCTACATCGTTTTATTTTTTAATGTTTGTTATCCACTTGATCTTAAACACTGGGCATGACTTACCATTGTGGATCCTGAATCAAGTAGTAGATGTTCCACACCGCTATAATCGAGGGGGGCAGGGTCGAGCGTTGAGTTCCCTCAGACTGGTTGTTTATTTTAGCAATCTCAAGAACGATAGGCTCGGTCAAAACAAGTTTCAGTCTAGAGACACGGTGACACAACCCACATTACCGATTTAAATACTTTGGCAACACGATTCACGCCCAATGGCAGGATTGTGTTAATTGTCCTAACTTGAAGTTGGTGCTCTGCATTAGTGGACATTTCCACACTTCTCGGCAAAACACGGAGCGTACATTCCTTGTGCAGGAAGTAGCTTCTGAACAATCCCTAGGTCCTCACATCATCAGCAACCTCATCAAGTAATCACACGCATAGTGATCATTAAAATGATTATTAATCAGCAGAAGCGTCATCATGGAACCCTTCCTCAGCAACATGGAGCCACAACAGAACAATTGTGAACAAATCCTAAAGCGAACGTAATACTCCTCATCAGAAGCATCCACATCATAAATTCCACCCAAGCAGCAGCGGTGGCAGTATAAAAACATTACTGTCATTATTTTAAACATTTAATGAATGACTCTGCTGCTATGTAGTTCATATGAATGTGCGCATTGGGACGAGCGGAAGGAGGCTAGCTAATGTAAAACAAATTGCATTGTGATTTTTTTTTGTGTGCGCGCACAACGAACGGTGCTCCGTAGGCCCATCTCTTTGAGCAGCAGCAGCAGCAACGCGCGTTTGGAAAGTGACGTGCGTGCTTCGCGTTTGACAGCCAGGACACGCCGCATTTTGACTTGGTGCCCAGTCAAGCACTGGCGCCAAGCGCTGCTTAGCGAGCGCCGGCTTGAGGATAAGCAAAAACACAACTTTCTTTGTTTAGATGTCGGGACGGACACGAAACTTACCCGCCATTTGCCGCGCCTTTTTATTTATTTTTTGTTATTTCCCCCTGCGGTTTCCATCGCGGTTGGCAGCCCCATTGCTTCGAAATAAAATGTCTCATTTCTTGCAGGGCCATTGGCGCCGAGGAGAGGCTCCCAATCCCCCTCATGGACTACATCCTCAACGTGGTGAGTTACGCCGAGTGGTGGAAGGGGAGCGACTACGAAGCATCTCGTTTCGCGCAACAAAGCGGTGGTCTAGGTGTCGGCGAAGGTGTGGCGCCGCCATCCCAGTTGCGCGGTTGAAAACAGGAACGGTGCCTCGGCGCAGCGATTCACGAGCACTTAACGTCGTTAAAATCCGACAACAATTTCTCGTTTGTTAAATCGGCGCATTTGCTTTGTTTTTGCCGCCAAACACGTTATTTATTCTTTGCTTTTTTTTTTGTCTTTTAAAAACAAGGTCTGCATGCATTGTGTCCATTTTTTTGGGTAGGGGGGTCGCGGGACAGCGGGAGGGGGGGGGCCGGTGACACAATTTGGCATCAACGAAACAAAAAGTAGCGCAATGCAGATACGTGCGCTTGAAACAGTTGGCCGCCATCTTTGCGAGGCTGGCATGCTGCCGTTTTGTCGGGCGCCGCATGCACATTTGGTGCGGGGGGGAGGGGAGTGCGGTTTGCACGTTTTTTTTGTGGGTGCCGAAAAAAAAACCCCCGGTGCCCACTCATTCAAACGGTGCCAGCTTCCTTCACGGGTGTGAAAAGAGCCCGGCCCTTTGTGTGCCAGCGAGAGGAATGCTTTTAATTGCGTTCAAATGAGGAGGATGGTAATTAATCCGGTGGGTTTTTTTTTCGTGATTGCTGTGCTATGTCAAGATGACTGCCGTTACTGCGCAAAATTAACAGATTAATTTATATTAATGAATACGTTGCTTTAAATAGGTATAATTTTCGGAAAGCGATGGTTGTTTTACTGGGTATGAGTGGGCCATGCTTAGGCTATAGTGGAATTACAATACTGTACAGTAATCTATAAGCAACGTTCTTTGTTGCATACTGTTTGGATGAAAAATATTTTCGGTGGAAATAATTTACTATATTTAATACGGAATTTTATTCAGCTATTTTGCAATGTGTTTATTTTACCCTTAATATCGGTATTATTGCCTGACCCATCCAGTGGAATGGAATTCGCCCCCCTGCAGTACTGGAGGTGTTAGACACCACCTGATAGACACCCGTTTACCACTAAACCCATTGGTTAGTCTGTGGGCCAAAGTGAGTTAGCAAACCGCTGATCACGGCTGTTCATAAGCAATACAAGTATTTTATGACCTATGAAATTAAGTACGGTATCATTGCGATATCAGCAATCATTTTGTGAGATGAATAAAGTCTCGTTTTGAACTGTTGCAGCTATCGGTGCATCACCTTGTCAGAACATCTCCAGAAGGCAAGGTCACAGAATGAACTACTGAACTCACTTGATTAGACTGCTATTTTAGTCTTCATTTCTGGTCCTGTGCTAGATCAGCTATTACCACTCAGTGTTTGCGGTGACTGGGATAAGAATTGACTCCTGTGCCACCACGCTGACCCGAGTTCTTATTACAAGGCAGCATAGTGACAAATGCGGTAATTCGTTTCGTTCAATTCTAATTGATGATTGCTTCAAAAGGCTGCTCCCTCGGGATAGCCGCGTCGATCGTTCCCTCTGAGGTGGAGAGAGGGAGCGATCGACGTGGCTGTCCCGCATGATGATTGCTTTTCGAAGCAATCACCACGCATCGAGCCGTGAAAAGCTACATCATTTCAATTCTAATTGTAGGTTTTATTAATTGTAGATATTATGTTTCAATGTATCTAACTCTCGTCTCTCTTAATTGTGTTCAGATGAAATTCGTGGAGTCGATCTTGAGCAACAACACGACGGACGATCACTGCCAAGAGTTTGTAACCCAGAAGGGCCTGGTGCCCCTCATGGCCATTCTGGGCCTCCCCAACCTCCCCATCGACTTCCCGTCATCCGCAGCCTGTCAGGCAGTCGCCGGTGTCTGCAAGTCCATCCTGGTGAGCGGACTGACAGCTCCGAGAGGTGCCGAGCAATGGAGTCGTATCGGCGTCTGTGATGTGGTGGTCGGTGGCTCGTGAGATAGCGTGCGGTGGCTACGCCTGCGCTGTCGGTTGTTGATGTGGCTGTCACTCGGGCAATTCCCCGAATTTGGCACTTTCTATCGATCATTATAAGTTTGGTACGAATGAAGAGTGGAATCGAGTGCAAAACAAATTTGCTCAAAAATTTTTAAATGTGCCCTTTTACCATCCTTCCCGTATTTGATGCATAAAGATTCATTAAGCGATGCTTTTCGACGCGCATTTGTATCATTGTAATTGGTTGCATTAGTATGGAATCCGATAGGTAGCTCTCACAGCAAATTGTGTTTAAAATGAGACAATTTACAGCGCACACAAATTCCACGCCTGGTCATGTACGAGACACTAATACGAGGCGTAGCGAGGAAACTGTGGGGGGTGGGGGGGGGGAGTTAGCCAGACAGTAAGCGAGCACCAGCCCACTGAACAAACCTTTATTTTGCTGATCTATCTCAAATTTGGAGAGGAGCAAAGCAATTTGGCCGATTTTCCATACACTACTGTGTAATGCTGTTTTCGTTCATATTGGATTACAGTTACGATAATTACAATGTCCCCTCGCCGCTTCAGTCGACCGGATCAAGCTAAACAGATACCCTTGGGAAAAGTTTTTTTTTTTAACTCATCACCTCCCTGTAGTTTACGTAATGCACGCATCTCCCCTTCTGTACAGCTGCTTTTCGAAGCTACGTCTGAGCGTTTTAGAGGTGGTGCAGTGATTAGAATCTGACAACTTGTCATTGTGGGAGTACCCGCACTTTACCCCGATTTCTAATTGTTATTTTATAAATCCAAATTTTATTTTTTTTCCGCCCATGTGTCTTACTGGCGCCCCCCCACGCCCGCCGCCAGACGCTATCGCACGAGCCCAAGGTTCTTCGCGAGGGCCTGCTGCAGCTCAATGGCGTCCTAGATGGCCTCGACGCGCTGCACCGACCCATCGAGGCACCGGGCGGCTCAGTGCTGTTGCGCGAGCTGGCGGGCGCCGGCTCGGTGAGCGACGCCACGCTGTCGGCGCAGGCGACGCCGCTGCTGCACGCTCTGACCGCCGCCCACGCCTACATCATGGTGTTCGTGCACACCTGCCGCGTCGGACAGGTGAGGGCACCTCTGCCACCGTGGTGGTGGTGGTGGTGGCGGTAGTGGTTAAAAGTGGGGATCAGCAGTGTAGCGGTTAAGGCACTGTGCTAACAACCCGGCAATTCCGCTCACGGCCAACACCAGTGACGATTTTCTTGAATCGGCACTGGGCCTCCCCGAGGTCGACTTGGCCTCACATGCGTACCTGGGGTTGTGGGTAAACATCGCCCTGGAATGGAGACGAAAGTGGACAGGTGTGGGCGCTGGCCTCAGACCCTGTTTTGTGCCATGCTGGCCTTTGTAGCTGCTCGTTAACAGCATTTGACCATACAGTCTGCAGGCTGTATGAGGGATTGACATTAGCCAAGTCAGTGGTTTCTCAATAGGTCAGCATTGAGGCATTGATTTTTTTTTTAAAGGCCCTGAACCAGCGGTGGAATTGTACTTGCAATTGACAGGGAGCAGTCTCATCATAGGCAATCAAACTGTTGACCTCCCCCCAAATAGGGGTATTTGTGTTTGTTGACTACAGGGATGTTGGGCCTAGTCAACGAGCTAAGATTTGATTGTGAACCGCTGACTCTTCGACTGAGCCACCAGGAGAGTTATAATAATGGAAGTGTAGTGATGATGGGGTAATAGTGGTAGTTATAAAACAAATTAATTGTTTGGAGGGAAAAACAAAAGTGTCCTGGTTGACGAGGCTTCCCCCGTTGGGTCTTTCTACCTTTCCCGCAGAGTGACATCCGCTCGATCTCTGTGAACCAGTGGGGCTCCCAGCTGGGCCTGAGTGTGCTCAGCAAGCTGAGCCAGCTTTACTGCTCGCTCGTATGGGAGAGCACAGTGCTGCTCTCACTCTGCACTCCCAACAGGTGCGCTGCACGCACGCCTCGCACGCGGAGCCACCCCGCTCACTCGATGCTGATATTATTACAATCGCTGTCGACACTCATTTCTTCCCTTTATTTTCGTGTCCATTGACATCCGGATGTGTTCATAAGTAACTAATCTGGATTGGTACGGCGCCTCTCAGCATTGTTGGTTCAGTGTCTCTGACCAGTAAACCACACCTGGACGGACACCTCTCATCAGCAGATCATCAACAGTTGTCTCTAGACATTGTCGGGTGCATTCATTTCATCGCCTGGGTTTGTTAAACGTGTACGCCAATGGTGTAATGATGTCACGCACACGCGAATGGACCTGAATTGTGCAAAGAAGTCAGGAGTCAAAGCTTGAATCGGATTTCAATCGTGAATCTGGATGAGTTCATTGAAGCACCAGCAGCATAGGTCGTTAGATACTTGCTGGTAATGACTGCAGGCTCAATCATCATCTCGACACTTCGTTACCATGCTCGCCAGCGAAGGCGTGTGTGTACCTGTGGCTGGTGTTGAATATTTTATGCCTGCATTGTCTGACGCTGATTTTGTTGATCGAATGTTGTGGTGTAAACCTCTCGTCGGAGATCTGTGCCTGCGTGTCAAATAACAACCTCCGCTTGTACCATTTTTAGGGTTGTGCCACGAGATTCGATGCATACACTTTTTACATTCATTTGCACAGTGCGGTTCAAAGCACTGTATTTGCAACAGATATGTTTCACGCTCATTGAAATTAATATAACGTGGCAAGCAAAGGCATTTGCGATTGTAAACGTTATTAAAGTTGCCCAATATTTTTGATCTTTTGCCATTTTTCTGTATATTCTGGCTAATTTTCACATCATGGTCTCAGACAATGGTTTATAGTTTCCACTTGGTATATTTTATTTGCATGTGTGTATTTGTCCTGTGTGCGTGCGAATGTATACGTGTTTGCATATAGATGTGTGCTTGCATGCATCCACATGTACATGTGTTGACAAACTTATTTGCACGAGTCTACGCTGCTTGTTTCATGTTTGCGAATCTCTACATGTGTGCATATACGTGTGGTTTGAGGAGCGCTGGCGCACCAGTTAGTGTGCTTGCGCTACAAACTGCGAATTGAGTTGGATTCCTGCTCAAGGCCAACACCAGTGACGATTATGTACTAGTCCTGGGCCTCCCTTCGATTGACTGAATATCAAATAAGTACATAGTGGAGTATATAGACATTGCCACTGGGTAGACATAAACGAAGGGCGTGATGCACACCACTTGCCCCATCATGTGCTGTGCCAATCTTCATGGGTGCTCATACTAACAACACAATCCCCAAACGTCTGTTAAGGCTATTCGGCTGGTCTTTCTCTTTGTGGTTACAGCCTGCCCCCGGGCTGTGAGTTTGGCCAAGCCGACATGCTCAAGCTTCTGCCCAAAGAGGAAGGAGGAAAGGCAGCGGGTTCAGCCCCGACTCCCGCGGGTGCCGTGCCCGGGGCTCCCAAGCCGAGGAGCGGTTGGTCTCACCTCATCGACGCGGGAAACCTAGAATAGCGCTCGTTTTTCACAGCCATCCTTTTTGTCATGGTTATTTCGGGCATCCGAGCCAACACCGTTTTAACGGTCGTAACATTTGTGCCGGGAAAGCAGACCAAAAAGGCCAGACTTGCGCAGCAAGTCGTGGAAATGATGTGGCTGCTTGGAATTACACGGAGAGGCGGGAAGATGGCGTATGCGTTTCCGGATTTGGCTCGTTCTCTGTTATTTCCTTTATAATGCAGTCTTAATGATGGAAGTGGGGAATTCATCTCATCTCATCTCATTATCTGAAACCGCTTAATCCTATATAGGGTCACGGTGAGCCGGAGCCTATCCCGGAAACACAGGGCGTAAGGCAGGAATACACCCGACGACGGGACGCCAATCCATCGCCGGGCATTGCGGGACAATTTTAGTCTGCAAGCCAATCAACCTATCCAGGAGCATGCTTTTGGACTGTGGGAGGAAACCGGAGTACCCGGCGAAAACCCACGCGGACACGGGGAGAGCATGCAAACTCCACACAGAAAGGCACCTGAGCCGAGAGATTCGAACCCGGGACCTTCTTGCTGTGAGGCGTCAGCGCTAACCACTGGGCCACCGCGCCGCCCGAAGTGGGGAATTGTTTTCTTTAAGTCAGTCGCCTTTCACGATAATATCATTGCACCTGCGATTCTGATATCACAGAACAACCCAAGATTGAATTTGTGGCCAAGCTCACATGCCGTCACACATTGCATAATTACAAATGTGTATTTGAAACCCTTGAAAAGCGTGGTTTATTGAGTCTAATTAATCCAAGTTTCTTGGCGATAGAGAAATGCTCATAAAAAACCACGGTGTCAGAGGCAATGTGAGAGAATTACATGCACCATGGCATTACGTAGGTTTAGTCATAGTTTAATGCATGTTTCGAACCAATGACTTATTCCAAAAATAGGCTGCATACCTTTAAAATGGCACTGTTTGCAATGTAATGATGTAGGTTTTCACGGCTCGATGCGTGGTGATTGCTTCGAAAAGCTGCTCTCTCGGGACAGCCGCGTCGACCGCTCCATCTCCCTCCACCGCGAGGTTTAACCTCACAATAGAGGCATCCTCAAAAGTGCCTGAGGAGAGGTCTCTAACGTGTGAGGCGAAACGTCGCGATGGAGGGAGAGGGAGCGATTGACGCGGCTGTCCCGAGAGAGCAGCTTTTCGAAGCAATCACAATATTTGCAATATTTAGAATAATGCTAATGCCGTGTTAGAGTTGTACTTTGTGACGACACATGCAGTGAATACGACAGATCATGGCGTGTCATGGTTTGGTTCCCGCTCAGCTCGACAAATAGCCAGTGGAAAATTCTAAGTACTGCAAGCACCCCACACTCGCTCAACTTACATGCATCCGTCGACAAGCGGGGTCAATGTCGTCTTCTCTCTGCGCAGAAGCCGAGGCGCTGGTGGCGATGGAGTCGACAGCACGTGGCCTCTTGGAGGGCTCGGTGCTGCCTCTGACCCTCGAGGGCGACCCCAGCTCCCCCATGGAGACTGAGGAGGTGGGCGCGGCAGGATGCGCCGGCGCCGTGACGGACGGGAAGACCGGCAAATCTAAGATCTCCCCAGCCATGGCCGCTCGCATCAAGCAAATCAAGCCCCTGCTGTCTGGTGAGTCAACCTTGCAAACCAAGATGCAGCAGCCCAAACAATATTAATTATGTAATCATGTGGGTTTTCACGGCTCAATGCATGATGATCGCTTCGAAAAGCTGCTCTCACGGTACAGCCGCGTCGATCAATCCCTCTCTCACATTAACGTGATTCCGGGGTGTGAGCAAGACAATGGAACCCTTTCAAGTAGACCCCGACCGTTGTCCATTGGTCCTGGAATGCAGCAGCTCTATAGAGGAGACTTAACACGTACATATTACCTACATATAAATAGGAGTCACACACGACGCATACACACACACACACACACTGCGACTGAGGATGCCTCTAACGTGTGAGGCGAAACGTCGGAAGGTGGGGAGAGGGAGCTTTTCGAGCAGTTCATCAATGTTGAGCAGTCATCAATGTTAATTATATTTGAGTGTAATGTTCTATCATTATACTCGTATTAATCAAAGGGTTGCCCAATAGTTAGGGGTCCTACTTTTACATCCTGAGCCTGCTAGCCAAGACGTGCCCTCCTTATGGAGCAACTCCCTGAGTCCCACAGGCTACCCATGTACTGTTCCATTCGTGCCTGGCCCAAGCACTGTTATAAGCACTCATTAAATACCAAGGAAGGCAAACTTATTTTGTTAAGCGTTACAGTAGTCGTGTGTGACACCATCAAAATGCAAGTTTTAATGCCTTTATTATTTTCGCTCACAGCATCATCCAAGCTGGGCCGCGCACTGGCGGAGCTGTTCGGGCTGCTGGTGAAGCTGTGCGTGGGGTCGCCGGTGAGAAGGCGAAGCCACCACCCGGCCACGAGCGCCACGGTGCCGTCCGCGGCTGCTCGCGCTACGGCCACGGCGCTCACCAAGCTCCTCGCCAAGGGCTTGTCGTGGTCACCGCCGCCTTACACGCCAACTCCGCGCTTCAGGTGCGCTTTGCTCGCCGGCACCGCACGGCCTCCTGTGACTTTGCACAGGCTGCCAGCCACGCGTCATGCTGGGGTACGGCTTGTACAGGCTTGGCCTGCCTTTGGGAAGGGGGAATGTATGGCAGGCTACCATTTTTAAATGGACTCGAGCCATCGATTAACTCGGAGGATGAAAAATCGTTCCCGCTGTGTTTGTGTGAACGTTTTATTGGCGGATCGATTGCGTCGTGGAATGAATGTTGTAGTTGACATTGCGTGCAGCTACCCTGATCGTGTTTGCTGCAAATTCCCTCGTCGTTCCCTTGATCAGGCTGACGTTTTTCATCTGCGCCGTGGGCTTCACGTCGCCCATGCTGTTTGAGGAGCGAAAGTACCCGTACCACCTCATGCTGCAGAAGTTCCTTACATCCGGAGGCCACGATGCTCTTTTTGAGTGAGTTCCCCAGTCCCTCTCATCTGCCCCCTCCTCTACTGTTTACACCAACATGTCTAGAGCCAGGCTGTCGAATTATATGTTGTGGATTCCTCCGATTTTCAGTTAGATTATGTGACTAATTGGCTTTCTGCCATTTGAAAATTGTTTGACATTCTCATGAAGGTGTCCATTTATTATTTATCAGTTCAATTAAGGTTTTGGGGACATAATGTATGGATAATCTTTGGGATAGCCTTTGTTTTTATTGACATTTTTTAATGAAAATGCCTCACATCCTTTGCTCTTAATCCAGCGATGTCATCTCACACCTGTAACCATTGATCCACGGATGGAGTGATGAGATGTAGGGTACACTTGGTTTCATATGTTTGTATGGTGCAGTAAATGCTTAGACTCAGTTTTTGCGGCCAGGCATGGATGCTCGCCACACCATCTCGTCTGCCGTGCTGGATTTAATAGGTACTCGCTAACAGCATTTGCCAAACAGCCTGTGAAGACTAAAATGTGGGGGGACCTTTTCGTTTTGCTCCTGCAGCACATTCAAGTGGGCCCTGTCGATGGGCGGCAAAGTGGCGGTCACCGAGGGCCTCGAAGCGACCGATCTGCCGGACGGAACTGGCGAGTTCCTCGACGCATGGCTCATGCTGGTGGAGAAAATGGTGAACCCCACGACGGTGCTGGAATCGCCGCACACACTGCCCGCCAAGCCAGCACCCAGCACGCCCGCCAGCACCGCCAACGCCGCCGCTGCTGCTTTCAGCCCTGTGCGCTTCCTGATTCTCACACAGAAGGTGAGGCCTTTGTCACTGGGTGTGTTTGTGTCTACTCTTATTATACATATAGGGTGATACACTGTTCGATGCACCACTCAATTAGAGAACGCAACATTGTAATTCAAATCTTAACCCTCATTTAGTTGTTCTGCAAGTCACCTCTTCAAGGACATCTGCCCGCTGTGGAACAGTTGACGAAACTCCTTTTGATGATTGCTTCGAAAAGCTGCTCTTCCGAGCTCTGACTGTTAGATGTTGTTCCCCCAATGAGTGGTATGAACAAGCAATTGAGTTGCACCTTTACTTTTTACACTTATCCTACGGGTCTCGGTACAATTCAAACATCGGTTAGCATTCTCCTAATACACTTTATTTCCAATGTAACCAGTCTTATTTACTTCCAGTACTCAGCACCTAAGCTGGAGTGTATTGCTGTCTCGGTGGGCTATCTAATGATAGTATCACTGTCGTATCATTCACACTGTAGACCGCATCAGGACTGTCAATAGTCACTGGTGCGAACTTGTCATTCCGGTGTAGGCGGCCTTCGAGAGCATCATGAACCTGTGGAACCGCAAGCCACTCAAGGTGTACGGCGGTCGCATGGCCGAGTCAATGCTGGCTATCTTGTGCCACATCCTGCGCGGTGAGTCGGTGATCCGCGAGCGCCTGGCGAAGGAGCGCGAGGGCACCCGTGAGGACGACGCCAACACCACCAGTGGCGCTAACGCCATAGCCACCGCAACGGCCGCCACCATTGCCAACGCCACTGGCACTGCGATCGCCGCCGCCGCCGCCGCTGCTGCGGCTGCCCCCAATACGTTCGTGGTGCTGGAGGACGGCTCGGCGAATGCCGGCACTAGCGGGGTTGGCGGTGGCGGTGGTAGCAACGCCGCGGTAGTGCCCGGAGAGGCCGGACTTGTCAGTAGCGTCGTTCCTAGTACTGCAGCAGTGGTGACTGCAGCTGGCGCGGTTGCCTCGGTCGCCGGCGCTGGAGGCAGCGCGACGCCGGTTACAACGGCTGGCACGCCCAATCCCGCGTTCTCGGTGCTCGGCTCCCCCGGCAGCACGCCGGTGTCGGGGACGGCCGGCGCCGCCGTTCTGGCGGGGAGTGTCGTGGCAGCTGCAAGCAGCGCCGTGACACACCGCAGGCAGCCGGACGTCAATCAGCAGCAGCTGCAGCAGGTGCGCCGGCGGCACGAACGCTGGCCACTCGTGTGGCATTCACGTGCAGCACGTTACCAATCCACTAATGCAGATTCTCACACAGGCTTGCTTACATCATTGCATGACCCTGTAGGTGGCATCTCATGACGAGGGAGATGATGGCGCATGCGTGTTGTCTCAGTTGATGGACATGGGATTCTCAAGGGAGCATGCCACCGAGGCCTTGCTGCACACCTCCACCATGGAGCAGGCCACCGAGTACCTGCTCACGCACCCCCCTCCCCTGCTGGGCGGATCGGTGAGTTGGTACCAAGCTACCGGCGGGGGGGGGAGGGGAGAGGAAGGGGACAGGTGTCTTGCAGTTCACCACCGCATGACTATGGGTTTTACAATGATTTATAATAAACACAGATCAAATATGTTGTCAGTGAAGAAATTGAAAGTAAACTTTTGCTAACTTTAAAAATCCTTATGGGTCGCATTTACTGCCGATGATAATGATGAGCACTCTTCTTGTGAAGTGGACTAACTTACCCTTTACTGTGTATAGGAGATGCACATGTCTGAGGAGGACCAGATGATGCGAGCGATCGCTATGTCCCTCGGTCAGGATGTCCCCATGGACCAGAGCACAGAGTCTCCTGAGGTGAGCCACCCGCCCCCTCCGTGAGAAATCAATAGATGGGTGACCCAGCAGGGCTCATACCGTGGTCAGAAACACTGAGCTCCACCGCTGCAGTGTAGCGAATTATTAGTTTATTTGTTTAAAACCTACATCAGAACTTAGGTTCGATTCTGAGCCGTGGCTAACATTAGCGGTGTCTGATGTGTGGTCTGGGCCCTCTCACCTTGTCATCCCTTACTAACCAGCATGGTGTAGTATTGTTGTCCACCACCATCACTGGGGAAGCCTCAATCCAGCAGTTGATTGACAAAGGGATTTACAAATATCTCTGCGCTCTTGTTTGTCGCGAGTTGATAATTTGAGTTTGGTTATGAACACCGCAGTACCTAATGTACACAACATTCTCACTTGCCCCCCACCTCCTCCCCCCCCCGTTCACCGTTCATCCGTGTGGGGCGTCTGCATCGACCCGTTGTACAGGAGGCTGAGCGGCGGCGCGAGGAGGAAGAGCGAAAAGCACGCGAGAAGACGGAAGAGAAGGAGGCTGGGGCGCTGGAGCGATTCCTGGATGTGCAGCCACTTGACCCGGCCATCCTGCAGAGGTGAACGCTATGAATTTGGCCACTCGAGTTCAGTTCTTGACAATATCAGCAGCGAGTGATTTCCAAACCAGTCCTGTACTCCCCCCTCACCAGTAAGCACCGAAATATGGTCAAACATCTCTCTTGGCTAGAACAGCATTGGAGGAGGGGGGGGGGTTGCCAAAAGGGCTGGGAAATATCCTGGATTCTAAAGTGTTGTGTCTTTTAAGGTCGCAACATATGTGAGGTGTCAGTTCCCTCCCCCAACTACACACAACAGTGCAGAGACATCTCTTGCCCTGGTTGCTGACTGCGTCGATGGCACTTTTGTTTACGCAGGTTCACGCAGGAGATGATGCCCGGATGCTTCCACCTCCTGGATGAACTCCCAGACACGGTGTACAGCGTGCGAGACCTGCTCATGACGGCGATCCGCCGTAACGGCCCCGACTTCCGCCACCTCATGCTGCGGCAGGTGGTCGAGCAGGTGGGACACGGGGACCTGCCCGCCAGCTAGTCCTCATCGTCAGTTGGTCTGCACATCTGCCATTCTGCTTGTAGCTTGAGAAGCAGCATTGTTGGTACAAGGGTACGTGCTGTAACGCACGCGTTGCCGCACGCTCCTGCACAGGTGTGGGAGGCCGCCAACGTCCTCATCAAGGCCGCGCTGCCGCTCACAATCAGCGACAACAAGACGGTGGCAGAGTGGACGAGCCAGATGGCCACATTGCCCCAGGCCTCCAACCTGGCCACCCGCATTCTACTGCTCACCCTGCTTTTCGAGGTACTGCTGTTTCACGTGACACTGGCTTGGGTAGTAACCAGCAGAAGCAGAGGGCATTAAATTTAATGCAAATTTTGTACATTTGTCCTGGTGGTCCAATTGTGCACAATGAAATAGAGTGGAGGTAGTGACCCCGTTTCACCACATTAAAACGTTATTTAAATGACAAATGTCAATATTGCACTACAAGGCATAGTTTGAAGAACTAAAATGCTATTCCCTTGTAATATGTCATCCTGTCAAAATGAGTTTCTGGTTCTGGTTTAATTCGCTCTGCTTAAACTTGCTCTGGACCTTCCTGATGTCTTTCTCTCCATCCAACTGGATTATAATGGGGAGGGGATGGATAGGTTAAACAATTTGTATGGCAAATGGGCTGCTGGTAGACATGGTGTTAGCAGTGTTACTGAGTGCTGTTAACTCACTCGCTCGTTCTCTCTACTATCCCTCTCCTGCATCAGGAGCTGAAGCTGCCGTGCGCGTGCGTCGTTGAGTCGAGTGGAATCTTGGACGTGCTCATCAAGCTTCTGGAGGTGGCACAGCCCTGCTTGCAGGTCGCCGGCGATGACATGTGCACACCCAAGTGAGCGCTCGGCAAAACTATCGGTCTGCTACCTTCACTCACAGCATCTCGCCTGCTGCCTCCCCCTGTCCTCACATGGTCTCAATGAGGTGGCCTTGATAACCGCCTTCTCATAAGTCTCACATGAAGTTTATACTGCACTCCAATTGATGTGTTCATTCTGGGTTGTTGTAGCAACGATTAGCGCACTGCACAATAAACCAGGTCAACTATGTTTGCATGCTGTTCATAGCACCGCTGGCAAGTAACATTCAGACTGGTCCTGGATCACCCCAGCCATCACCAGACTGCACTGACTTGTGTGCTGAATATGGCCAAACAACCATAATGACGAACACGCTTAGGGAGACCTTCATCCAGCAGTAGATTGGCAAAAGTGCTTTACATTACATCATTATGTTCATTCAGTAGAAGTCTGTGCAATATGTAGAAAACATTCATCTTGTAATGATGATGGTTTTCATGGCTCGATGCATGATGATGGCTTCGAAAAGCTGCTCCCTCGGGACAGCCGCGTCGATCGCTCCCTCTCTCCGCATCGCGACGTTTCGCCTCCTCACACGTTAGAGGCATCCTCAAGCGCGGTGTGCGTGTGTCGTGTTTGTGGCTCATATTTATATGTGGGTGCAATGTATGTGTTGAGTCCCCTCCGCAGAGTTGCTGCATTCCAGGATCAATGGACATTCATCTTGTCAGCAGCGTGAAGTTGTGGCAAAGAATCCAATGACACCGTTGTGCTCTCTGCCAGGTGGATCACGCCGGTGTTGCTCCTCATCGACTTCTATGAGAAAATGTCGGTGGCCTCCAAACGCCGGGCTCAGATGAACAAGGTAGGACTCGTGTACGGACCCGAGAGACAGTGATAACGAAGCAGTACCAGGGTCAAAAACACACACATACACCAAGGTAAAGCCTGTCTAGCTTTGTGGAAGGCTTGGGCAGGTACTGTTCATTATATCTTTGCCATTCAGCAAAGGTCTCATCCACAATGTACTGTTAGCATGCACCAATTAATGCTTGTACCCCCCCCTTCCATGCATGCAGTACCTACAGCCGGCTTCCAACAACTGGCGCTGGTTTGATGACCGCTCAGGTCGCTGGTGCAGTTACAGCAGTGGCAACAACAACACAATCGACGGCGCTTGGCGAGCCGGAGAGAGCAGTGTGCGCTTTACAGCCGGGCGCCGCCGCTACACTGTGCAGTTCAACACCATGGTGCAGGTGAGCCGTGCCGACTTTTGCTGGTGGCCTGATGGAACAGTTTACCAGCAAAGTTCAGAAAAGGTTATTTTTTTACCATATCCGGCAATTATACAGGCGTTAACATCTTAAAACCCCAAGATAGACACCTTTCACAAAGTGTCTAGTTTGCAAAAGCCACACATACTTGTGGCAAAATATGCAAACAGGAAGCTTTGATAACGTATGTATTGTCCTTCAAACTGATTGGCCTACACCAGACATGGCTTTCTTTTGAGCCTTGTCAGTGTAAGCCAGATGTTGCCATCTGACTAACACTGACAACGTTATCATAGCTTACTTTTTGCATATTTTGCCACAAGTATGTGTGGCTTTTACAAACTAGACACTTTGTGAAAGGTGTCTAGTTTTGGTATATTAAGGTTTAACACCTGTATAATTGCCAGAAATGGTAAAAAAAAAACCTTTTCTACACTTTACATATGTACACAAGCAAAAGTACCCATAGCTAGTTTACCAGCACTTCAGCTTCCTGGACTGTTCCATTTGTTAATGGGGTTAGAGCTGGAATAATATAGTGTTTACTTGAAAAAAATTGTCATTTTTTTTCCTCCAATGGTATTTCATTTCTGCTATCAGAACCTTGACGTGTGTCAATCAGGAATATTCAGAGCAGCGCATCTCGCTGTGTGGTAAATTTGACCACGTTGACCTTTAGTGCAACTGCTTTGAAGAGCACTTCAACGCATTAGCGGGTGCTCTTTTTCACACTCTTCTGACGCAGGGAAATGTTTTGTTGTATGACGATCACAGCAATTCTTAGCTGGAATTCAGCCAAATGTAGTGAAAATCTGCAGTTTTAACTTGATGGTCATTTTCAGGCTGTCATTGTTGATCGCGCTAAGACCATCAAGCCGGTCCAATCACAGCCGACCGAAACCAATGTTTGAACCCGTGTATCTTCACCGACAGCCAGTTCGCTAGCCCCCATGGCCACTATGAAGCCACTGAGTCACATTGCGCCATCCCTCCCCGTCTTCAGATTAACGAGGAGACAGGAAACCGGCGCCCGGTGATGCTGTCGCTGTTGCGAGTACCACGGAGGGAGACTGTGCCCGCCAAAGTGCTCACCGCCTCCATTCCGCCGATCACTTCTGCTGCCACCACCACGTCTTCCTGCCCAACGCCTGCGCCCACCAGCCAGGAGCCCGAGCGAGCCATGGAGGAGGGCAAGGAGCCTGACATCAAGGAAGCAGATCTCAAAGGTGAGGCCTGGGTGAATGTCACTAAGGCAGCAATGAACTTTATTTCAACAATGGGTGGGAACTGGTTATTGCTTAGGTGGGGGAGGCCTTTGTTGTGACCACCATGTATGTCTAGTGGGGAGCTGCGAGGTGGCCTGTAGATGGCAGTACTTCGATGAAAGTCCATTATCCATTTTATTGACTTTCAATCTCAATAGGCTCTCATCAGAGCCCAATTTCTCACGGAATATTTTCTTGGTCTCTGTTAGGTAAATACGGTATACTGGGCGTGGTGTGATTGTTAAACGTGGCCGCCATGTTTTGCACACCATGGCAGGCGAGGGCGCCGACGCGATGGTTCAGTCCAAGCGCAGCGCCGACTCCTCCTCGGACAAGTCCGACTCGGAGCGCGAGGACTCGCCGGAAGGCGTGGTCATCGGCGGCCTCTCGGAGGAGCAGAAGACGGTGCTGATGCGCGCCTGCGTGAGCATGCTGGGCGTGCCTGTCGATCCGTACACGCTGCACGCCACGTTGCGCGTGTGTCTTCGCCTGACGCGTGAGCACCGGCTGGCGGCGCTGTTCGCCGAGCTGCGGGGTCCCCGCCTGCTGCTCGGCCTAACGCAGGCGTCGCGCTTCAGCGGTTTCTTGCCGCTCGCGACGCTTATCTTCAGGCACATCATCGAGGAACCCAGCACGCTGCGCCACACCATGGAAAAGGTGAGGCTGTGGGCCAGTCCTTCTTTCAGAGAGTGGAAGATTACCCTTCCCTGCCCCCCCCCCCACAAAATAGCAGGATTAAGAATACAGTAATTACTTGTAGTCTCCGGAATGTGACCCCAGTCTTTTTTCTCCCTTTAATCCATTTTTTATTAGAAGTTGTAGGTGGTAGTGTAAGAATAGGAGTGTTGGAGCAAATTTCTGTAATGAACACGTGGGTAACTTTTATGGAACATGTTGGCTTGTGCATCTTGCTGGCTTACCCAGAGAATAAAATATTAAATAGATTTTGTATTGGTACTGGAGCTGTCCAAGAATGATAGAAGTCAGTGTTCCCATATAGGAAAGGAATTAGGATGTTATATTTTTTTTTACGTATTTTGTCATTGGCTTTGGCTGTTTTCCATTTGATTATTCTAACAGTAATCGGCGTACATACAGCAACTATGCGCATGAGCGCAGCACTATGACGATACCCACGAAGCATGCATTTCTAACGACACCGCCAACTCACGTTCAACGACTGCGGTGGCTCCTTGTGCCCGCGCAGGTGGTGCGATCGGCGGTGACGAGCGGCGCGGGCAGCACGACGTCGGGCGTGGTGTCGGGCAGCCTGGGCACGCGCGAGATGCACTACATCCTGCGTGTACTGGGCCCCGCCGCATGCCGCCACCCGGGCATCTTTGTTGAAGTCGCCCAGAGCTGCATGAGGGTGGCGCTGCCGGCGCCGCGGGGCAATGGCACCGGTGAGACGACAGGCCAGGGTGTGAGAGATTGTGGCTCATTTTGGGGAAGGATTGACGCCGTCTGCAAAATATAAGAAATGAAAGCGGGTCCGTTACTGGTGAACTGCAGCAAATCACAAATGAGCAATGCTCTAACCATCCTGAAAAACGATCTTGAGACTGGGCGAATTTTTCCCGAGGTGTGTCAAATGTCACGAATTTATTGTCGAGTCTTTTTGTCGTTTTACATCCGCTTAGCGTCTGACGACGACGCGGAGAACCTGCGCATCAAGGGCCCCAATGCCGTGCAGTTGCTCAAGACGACGCCTCTGAAACCGGCGGCGCAGCCAGTGATCTCGGAGCCAGTCCGCGAGGTCGTCCACGACCTTCTCAACGCGCTCGCCAAGTATCACGCTTCCGAGGACGGTAAGCCGCTAGGTACCTATCGCCACCACAACCACAACCCCTCACCTGCACCCCACACCCGCACCCCCCCCACCCCCTGCAACTTTGAATGCTTTTTTGGTACACTTTGCAACTAAGAATAAAAAGCATACTTAATGCGTTAGTTTTGCCCATCCATATCTGGGGGGGTTCAAATAAATAAGTCAGGTGACGATGTAACAAAGCCAGAGGGGACTTTTGTTGCTCTAAGGGACAAATCATGTTCACAATCATCCATCACCAATGGATTGTTCTGCCATCACAACGCCCCATTCATCTGCCTCAATGAGGATTGACAGCATCAATACGTAGCTCAGTGCACCTGCTAAGGTTGTGAGCAGGGTGAAGAAGGATTGCACCGTTCAGCATCAAAGTAAATACTTTGTATTTTTTGTCACGAAATGTTGAGCTACCACTTTATCAGTTCCCCCTCGTTGTTTGTAGGGAACGTTCCCATAACAATACAATTTCATAACAAAAACAGGGTCCGTCTTAAACAATTCCTTACGAGAGTTATTATAAGAAACCATTACTGGTTTTTACCCTTAATTCGATAGTGTGAACAAAACGTGTTCCCATATCTTCCATTCGGGAGCCTTATCAACTCGCTATGAATGTGTGCGCACAGGTGAGAAGGGAGACGGCAAGGGGATGAGCGCCAGCCAGGAGCTGACTCAGCTCCTACAGGACCTGGGCGATGACATCTACCAGCAGTACCGTGCGCTAACGCAGCAGGGCGGCCCCGGTGTGCCCGAGTTCGAAACTCAGCCGTCCTTTGCTATCACCGTGCCGGTAACGCCAATTCCCAATCCGTCACCTCAATCCCAATGCCTCTAATGAACGAAATTACATTTCCATTGAGCCTTCCATACGCGGCCTCCTACCCATGCTTCGTCGTTGATCTCAATCCACTTCTGTCTCGTGGCGTGTTGACTTGCATTGCAGGCACCTGTGTTTGTGCCCGAAAGTGGTGCCGCAGACCCAAGCCAGGCAGGAACATCGCAAGCGGAAGGTAAGCAGCTTGCGGCAAATTCTGAACCTTGTAATGATTTAAGTTTTCACGGCTCGATGCACAACCTATTGCTTCGACAAGCTGCTCTCTCGGGACAGCCGCGTCAATCGCTCCCTCCCCCCCCCTCCATCGCGACGTTTCACCTCACGTTTACAGGCATCCACAGGCGCTTTGAGAGTGAGAGGGAGCAGTCGACACGGCTGTTCCGAGAGGCAGCTTTTCGCAGCAGTCATCACTTCTGATCCTTGTTCCTGAAACAGTTGCTGCCCTACTGAAGCGCTTGTCATGAAGCTATTGATTTACTGAAACACGTTTGTCATTCTAAGCATGAAGATGGTGCTGTTGCGATTTATTGCTCGAGACACCTATTGACAGACTTGTCATTGTCGACTCGTCAATAAATGTTTGCTCACCATTCGCCGTTTAAAGTTGATCTAAAATTATTTTTATTATTAATTAGTATTTTGCAGAAAGCTTTATCCAGGGCGACTTACATACTCACACACACACATGCAATTGAACATCAAAGTCAATTCTTTTAACGTTAGATTTCTTTTCTCACCAAATTTAGGACACCTATTTTATTAGTTTCCCCGATTTTAAAGACATGGATCAGCCTTTACGAACATGCCCACCTTCCTGTCCACACAGCCACATTTACCCAGCAATAACACATCTTTGGTTTTAAACTGACCCCAGTGGTGGCCGTGGAAGAGGACAAGGACACGAACAAGGACAAAGGAGACAAGGTGGCGGAGGATGGGAAACCGAAAGGCAAAGCGGCCGCCGCGGCCGCCCCCCTCATCCCCAAGTCGGCCATTTTGCGGCTGCTGGCTGAGCTGGTGCGCTCTTACATCGGGTGCGCGTCACTCATCGTCAGCTATGGCTTCACGACGGGACAGTCAGAACTCATCAAGGAGGTGAGCGTGCGGCTCGTGAGACGGTTGTAAAGCCATTGATGCTATTTCCCCTCTCTCTCTGTGTGCTTAAAACAAGGGGTCATAACGATCACAAGGTTGCTTTGCCGTTATGTACATGCCCTATAGGATATCGGCCAAATTGAACCAAACGCTTTCCTAAAAGTTGCCGAAGGAAGCACGGATTTTGGCGGAGATGATGACACCACACACGCATACCTCTCCTCTCCCAGTGCGTTAGAATCCTTACACGTGCACGATTTTTCTTGTTGCCTTTTGACCGCCTGCAGTGTGGCCCTTGCAGTTGCACCAATTTCAACCTGCGGTACTGTTAAAGTCAGCGCTCGCTGCGCAGGCATTGCGCCCGGTTGCTAACGGCTGCGCGCGTCTGCTCTTGCAGGACTGCAGCGTGCTGGCCTTCGTGCTGGACCAACTACTGCCCCAGACGCAGACGGCAGGAGATAAGGACTCGCCGGCACTCGCCCGCCTGTTCCTCGCCAGCCTGGCCGCCGCCAACCAATGCAGCGACGCGCAGCTGGCGCTTGTTACCGAGGTGAAGGCGGCGTTGGGACGGGCGCTGGCGCTGCCCGAGAGCGCAGAGAAGCATGCGAGGTATGGGCACGTACACAAAATTAACTTCGCATTATATACCTTATGTGTACAGGTCGGTGTCATTAAGATTGGTCTATAGCATCTTCTGTTACGGAGCCTTCGCTTTTACTATTTTGAATATAAGAGCCACAGGTTGTTTTTATTCTAAATTGTTGCATTTAAGCAAAGGCCCAGGTCCTATAATTTAAAGGGAACAGCAATGAACGATGCTACTGATCCTATAGCAGATGAAGTATATACGCTTTTCTTAAAAGGAATAACGGGGCTAAAGTTGTAGGAACAGCACACTAATAAGAGCACAGCAGGTGGAAACATACGTATAAATAATTGGGCAAAGTTATAGAGACTTGGGAAAGGAGATGATGAGAGGAATTTCCAAAATTGAGCGGCGCAAGGAAATTAGTTGAGTGAAATATCGCAGCCTCCAGAATTGACTCTTTGAACACAGCACAGTGGAGTGGATCGGTCATTCTGCTGATGTCCCAGAAGCAATGACCGTGATGGTAGCAATAAACGTGAGAAGGAAGCAACTGAATGACCGTGGGAGAGAAGCGGCGCGCGCACGTCTCTCTGAAACGTGCGCGCGCCGTCCATGCGTCGTCAGGCTGCAGGCCGTGATGTGCATCATCAGCACCATCATGGAGTCGTGCCCGTCGAGCTCCAGTTTCTACAGCGGCCCCACCATCAAGTCGCAGCAGAATGGCGTCAACAACATCATCCGACTCTTCCTCAAGAAGGGGCTTGTCAGCGACCTTGCTCGAGTGCCCCATAGCCTCGACCTGTCCAGGTAAACGCACCTGAGCATGCCGTGCGAAGGCTTTGGAATCGGGTAAAGGATGAAGTGTGGACAGGAGAATGAGATTGGAACGCAGGAGCCCCCCTTAAGTCACTTTTGGGATTTAGTCAATCTCTGCTTTGATCCCTCGCAGTCCCAACATGGCAAACACGGTGAACGCGGCTCTCAAGCCACTGGAGACGCTCTCACGCATCGTGAATCAGCCGAGCGGCCTGTTCGGTGGCAAGAGCACCGGCGGCAAGGGCAAGACTGAAGCCGAAACTGGCACCAACGTCTCCGACCCCAACAGCAACACGCAGGATGCCGGTAAGGGCCTCTCGCCCACCACCCCCATCAACACAAAGATGAAAGGTCCCACGAATAAACTTTAACATACGCTTGATTAATTTAACATATTAGCATTTATATAAACACGCACACATACAATGCATTCTAGGTTCCTGTATGGCATTTAGCATATTTCAAACATACACACATAGCACTTGTAGTGGGAGATTTAAAAGTGCCATGCACACTGCAGCATACATGACTGTATTAGCGGAGTTATTTAGTGGCACACTTTTCCTCACCCACTCTGTTTCACAATTTTAGATTTTCCAAATTACCCCGAACTTTGTGGTGGGCCCTACTTTTGAGTGCAAATCTAAAATGCCGGATAATGCAGTAGTGAATCAAGACGATCGTTAATAGCATTGTGAAAGGGTTATGCCGGAGACGTGGATTCCAGTTAGTGTAGCTCTAACAAGAGAATACATTCTCACGGCGTGTAGGAAGTGCGAACGAGGTGGCACAGGAGAACGTGCCGCCCGTGGCGGTGGCAGATGGGGACCTGATGGAGGGCGAGGCAGAGGGGGACGGAGTCGGCCTCCCCCACAGCCAGGGCTCCCTGCACCCAGAGGAGATGCAGGTGTGGGCGCGCGCTTCACCCACACAACCGATGACTTGCTCAAGCGGTGGGCACGGCCCCTTGTGGGTCGGTGGGGTGGGGGGTGAGTGCGAGACTTTTTGGCAGAGGTGAGCTGGCAGCACGGATAGCTGAGGAGTGGGCCAAACCCTTAGTGGATACTCATGTCATATGCGATTAAAACGCACAGGTGTCAGGCACCGGCACGGACACGTGCGCCCGTGTCCAGTTAAGCCACTTCCCAAGCTAATTTCCTGTAGTTATAAATCGACGGTACGGACGGAGGTGATCACCGGCGCCATCGTCCGCGATTCGCCGTGGATTTGTGGCACTGGCAGTGGTGGTGGCGGCGCGGCGTGATAACATGCTGTGGTGCAGCAGGTCGAGAATGAGCTGGAGGAGCTGATCGGGGAGCTCCTGGAGAGAGAGGACATGAACAATGTGACCGACATCCTGGCCGAGGCGTGCATTATTCACCGGGGTGAGACACGCACACACGCCGCGGTGTGACGCACACACACAACGGACATAAGAAATAATATCGGATTGGGGTATCGGTTTGCATTTGTCCATACTTAATCGTTTGTGTTTTGGTGCCTATAGGTCAGTCGGACACAAGCCATGCTGTGGAGGACGAGTCTCAGGAGGATGTTCTGATGGATGTGGCACCCTCCAACCTCAGCCAGAGCCAGGCGCGTGCCGGAAACCGGGAAGGTACGATCTCTCACTCACTCACTCTTATTCTGAACCCCCCCCCCAAGTCGTCAATGAAACAACAATATGCCATCATCCAACGTCATCCCCGACAGCTTCTTGAATGCGAGTCGGTTGTGTGCTCAGCAGACCCTGAAGATGACGAACACACACAGGAAGAGGAAGAGAGCAGTGGTAGCAATGAGGACGAAGATGATGACAGCCACGTGGGCGAAGAGGACGAGGAGGAGGATGATCAGGTGGGCTGACACGGACAGGCTGTTGTTGTACCACTTGCATGACAGCGTCGCTGGAAGGCGCGAGCTATCAGCGTTGAGGTGCAACGATGAGAAACTCTCTGGGCTTTGTGCTGCAGGATGAGGAAGGAGATGAGGGTGAGGAGGAGGACGAGGAGGACGATGACGAGGAGGGCTCGGAGATGGAGCTGGACGAGGAGATGCACGACGTCGACGAATCACTCTTCCGCTACGACCAGGACGATGACCTCATCATCGAGTTCGACACTATGTTCCCCACGAGTGGTAAGCCCCCCGCTAGCAGCCGCACATGACGGGGGGGGGGGTGGGGGATGCCAGGGATCACGAGTAGGGGGGGGTCCCGGAACCGCCGGATCTCAACCCGCTTCCCCCCTCCCTCCGCAGCCGACATTCCGCCACCGCCAGGCACGGTGCCGTCCTCTCACCCGCTGCTGACGCGGCAGTCGGACCACGGAGCGCTGGGTGTGGGCGCGCCAGGCTCATCGCGCCTTGTGGGCACAGCGGCCGTGAGCCGCAACACGCGCGGCGCGCGCTCCTTCACCAGCTCGGCCGGGCACACCATCCACGTGCACTACCCAGGCAACCGGCAGCCCAACGCGCCTCTCATCTTGCAGAGGTGCGGCGCCGCCCACTCGCAATGCCCACACACTGGCATGCGCATGCACTGGCATGCCCATGCACATAAACCTCCTGCGACGGTGATTAGCTTCTACCCCCCGAAACAGCACTAGTGGGTTTCCAAGATTGCCTAAGCATCACTACAATATGTGCACGTGAGATATTTTGCCATTTAAAAAAAGAAACGCACTGCCTAGAGTAGGTGTCATCCTCATGTGGGTGATCTGTAACGATTCGTCCATATATTCATGTAATTCCAAGGTCAGGAGATTAGTCCCTTGTCCCAGAATTTGACATCTGGTGGTTTGATTTTCTGATAACAAAACGAGAAACTTGACCTTGTACCTTTAATTGGAAGGCTTTCATGACCAATATTATCGATTTTTTTGGGCTATGTCATGCAAACAATTGTGTCATAAACCCTTCACCACCCGACACGGCCAATCCGTAAGGTTTGTCACGTGAACAGAACGTGTCAATTCTTCACTATCTCAGCACACCGGTGCATCTCAGCACACCTGCGTAATGTGTTGCCCCAATCCCCCTTTGAATCCCGGCACAAGTGAGCACGTGAGTGATGAGATGTCACAACCTCTCTCTATACAGACCCAAAACCGGAACGCACTTCTGAAGCTGCTCGTCCCAACTTGATGCGAGTTCCTGATAATGCTGATTGTAATTATCAGCGAAACTCGTATTTCATTGTAAATGCTGTGCGTTTGCTCTCCAACGCACCGGTGTGCTTCGATAGTGAAGAATTGACACGTTCTTTTTACGTGACAAACCTTACTGATGGGCCGTGTCGGATGGTGCAGGGTTTACGACACGATATTTTTTTTGCGTGACCTTGACCCTGTGCGTAACTGCTTGCGTGTGTGGAGCAACATCAGTGGTTAGCGCACTGCTACAAACCCATCGGCCACCCGCGTGCGGTTCCAAGCCACAGTCAACATCAGTGGCGAACATCTCAACCAATCCTTGGCCTCCGTTAGTTCGACTCATTTCTACCACTAGTCTCATGTGTAAGCATCAGCACTTGAGAGGCACAGGCAGCTGGGCACAGCGATGCCCACGCCACCTTCTAGAGTGCCGTGCCGGCCTTCACAGATGCTCGCTTAACCAGTCTGTACACCCACTACAGACATGGGTGCTTGACGGTTGCCGTGTGTGTGTGTGGTGACAGAGCGGTGGCCCAGCGGTTAGCGCGCTGGGCTCCAAATCCAGCGGCCCGAGTTCGAATCTCGCTCACGGCCAACACCCGTGACCATTTTTCTGGACCGCTCCTGGGCCTCCCCTCGGTCGATTCGCCCTCAATTGAGTACCTCGTGCAGTGTGAAAAAATTGCCAATAGAGGGACAAAGGCGGCCGGGCGTGGTGTTGGTCACCCACCTCCTCATGTGCCATGTCGACCTTCATAGGTGCTCGCTAATGTCACTTGACCCTGCAGTCCGTTAAGGCTATATGGGGGGGGATCTTTGTCTTTGTGGTGACAGGCTGCTGGGACCCTCGGCGGCGGCCGACATTCTGCAGCTGAGCAGCAGCCTGCCCGTGCAGGGCCGCGGTCGCACGCGCCTCCTTGTGGGCAACGACGACGTGCACATCATCTCGCACAACGAGGACGACCTCCTCGAAGACTTCTTCCACGAGCAGACCACCAACGCCAGCCAGTCCGGCCCGTCCTCGTGTAATGACGAACACGACAACTGCGCCTCCACGTCAATCTCCTTTGTCTTAATGACTGTTAATGATAATAATAATAATTGCATTTGTAGAGCGCTTTTCACCCGAGGGTCACAAAGCGCTGCACACAGCCGCGGAAGAACCACACGTCAACAACAGTGACAGAGAATGGAAAATCAGCAGCAATAACGTTTTTTAGAGGGGATTTTTGTTGATGGTTGCTTCGAAAATGATGTAGGTTTTTACGGCTCAATGCATGATGATTGCTTCGAAAAAGCTGTTCTCTTGAGACGGCCGCGTCGATCGCTTCCTCTCTCCACCTCGCGACATTTCGCCTCACACGTCGGAGGCATCCTCAGGCGCCTGTGGATGAGAGGAAGCGATCGACGCGGCTGTCTTGAGAGAGCAGCTTTTCGAAGCAATCATCATGCATCGAGCCGTGAAAACCTACATCATTTTTTTTTTTTACAAATCCGAGCTGTGGAGATCACGCCATGTCAACAACAACATCAGAACAGTTCAACTGAAAGTCAAACAGCGATAAATTATAGGGTATAGCAAAAAAAAATGTATTCCACAAACAATGAAGAAACTTATGTTCCCATTAGGGCTGTCTGGCTCCTGCTGTCCCATTAGCACTTCCTCAGAGTTCTGTTCTTCACCTGGACCTTTGGGCTCGTCGCAGTTACCAACCTGGCACCTGTGCACAATCCATTTACATCCCTCGCCGTGGTGCATGACCCCTCTGTGTGCGTGGTCATTTGGCCATCGCGCTGTCGTTGTTCCTGCTGACGTGTGCGCGCGCGTCTCGCTCCAGGTACGTTGTCGAGCATCCCTACGGCGCTGGCGCGCTGGACGGAAGAGTGCCGCGTCCTTGACGGGGAGAGCACGCACGGCTGTGTCGCAGGTGACTGTGCTCATGATGATTGCTCATCTTGAAGATTCTAATAGATTCTCAGTGCTGTCGTTAAGGTCTGCTCATTGACTAAAATTAATGCCGTTTTTCTATAAGGGTTGTTTTTTTTTATATTTTTAATCTATTTGCGTTAAGTGATCGACAGCCAAAGTGACTGGCAGACATTTGAACTGGGCCATGGGTTGACTCGGCCCTAAAAAAGAATAACTCACGCAGTTTGTAGCGAACGTCTGTACGGGGGAGACGAGCTCATTGGCCACATCGTCCCCTTAAATGGTCATTAAAAGTGATTGGTGTGGCGTTACACGCTCACTGCACGTGCCATCGAGCGCGCGCTGCGTGAGAGTGTGCGTGTGTGTTAACAGGCGCTCCCACAAACGGTACTTGCGCCAACAGGTCGAGCAAAGGCCACGTGTGGGGGTGTGTGGGGTGATCTTTGCGTTTTGCAGTGGTGAAGCTGCCCATCATTCAGCACTTGGAGGCCCTGCGCGACGAGGAGCTGGAGGAGAGGAGGGAGAAGCGGAGGCGGCAGCAGGCCGAAGAGGAGGCCAAAAAGGCCGACGTCGGTGCGAAGGAGGACCGCGACAAGGAGGCTTCGCAGGTACTTCCAGCCGTGTGTGTGCCCAGTCTGCACCGATAGGCTCGTCGTCCCGTTTGCTGCACCGCCACTGTATCCCGAGTGCTGATTTTCACGTGTGAAACTGTACTTGGGTTCATGGCCTGCTGGTGTGCGTTCAGAGAAATGAAGGAATATTTCGTCGAGTAATTTTTTGTTTACAATAATACATTCTGGTCAATTTTGTTTGTTGCAGGGCAGTGAAGTTTCTGTGTCTTCAAACTCTGTGTCCACAGGTGCGTTGCATTTTAGCTTCTCCTTTGCTCAGCGTGAGGATTAATGTTGGTTATTGTGTCTGCCTCCATCCGTCAGTTTGTCTTTGGGTTTCCCTGGCATGCATTGTTCATTCCATTAAGTAGAATGCCGAGCTGGGAGTACAAACTTCAGTCACAGCTATTACCTGTACATTTGACAGCGCAGGACAAGAGGGGACCCTCTTTTGAATGTTTTATTCACTTAAACGTTACATCAATAACAAACCATTATTGTTACACGGACGTGCTGCCATCGGCCGCTTTTATAGAAAATACATATCGAGGTGTCTCTGCCGGACGCGTCCATTTAAGATGTTTTTGTTGCTGCTCATCGCACTTGCGTGCACAGCGTGTGTTTTACCAAACGAGCGTCCGCCTACTGTGAGTGCGCGCGCGCCCCTCCGCAACTGAAGCAAAGCGATACTTTTAAGGGACGTGCGCCGGCGCGCTGCGCGGACGAAGACGGAAGGGGATGAGTGCGCCCTGGGATGAGGTAGTAGGTTGTATAGTTTCAGGGTCACACCCAAACTGGGAGTTAACTGTACAATCTACTCTCTTTCCCAAGGCGGCACGCTGTCTGCCGGCCCTCGCTTCGTGCCGTACTTCCCACGCTCCGCTGCCCGCTTGCGTGTCGCGTTACGTTGGCCTCGCTATCACGAGGCACTGCCCCTGCTGTGTTTCGCTTCCTCTTGCAATGCGTGCTGGTGGCGGTGGCGGCGATGGGTGTTAGCAGCAGCAGCAGTGGCTCTATGACAGTGCAGTGGTTGGCATGCTGCACTGTGAATCCGGACACCAGAGTTTGTTTCCCAACCGCAGCTGACGCACACGTCCCACGAGTGATGATCTTACCCACTCGTCCCCACTTCCTCGGCACAAACCTGCACTGACCAGTGTGGTGAAATATGGCCAAGCAGCCCACATGACCAGCTCCATAACGAGGGGAGACTTTGATCCAGCAGTGACTTGACAAAGACTTTAAATTATTACTTTATTTTTATCAGCAGCATTAAGCCACAAGATTGATAATAGTTAACAGTATCCTTAAGCTAAGCCTTGCAAAATATTAGCCTGGAGCATTTGTATTTGTTTAGGCCGTCTATAGTAATATTTATAAGCCAAGCACTGCCTTATTTTATAATACGTGCAGCATTTGTTCCAGACTGGTAGCAGACATCTGTTAATGAGTGGATGGCAGTGAGAAATACCACAAGCGGCCATGATGGAGTATTTTCCATACTTGTGCGGTGGTTTTCCTAGGTTTAACTGCCGTGTAAATTCTTTGACGCTATGTGATAATTGAAGCATTCGATCAGCTCCCAGTATCCCACCCCCCTCCGCATCTTCAGCCACTCTTTAACCCTGACCATGCGAGCCATGTCATTACTAAATGGGGTGCTGTAGATGTGATAAGGGAAAGACAAACGTGCAGACAGAAAGACAAGGATATAGTGATAATAATTTAACTTCTAGAGCACTTTCCAACCGAGCGTCGCCAAGCCGCTGCACGGAGCTACGGAGAGAACGGCACGTCAGCAAAAAACGACAACGGCAAATCAGCAACGGGAGACACACAGAAGGTCAAGAGATTGGAACACGCAGCGTAACGAATACAGAGCAGTACAGTAGGAGAGAGGCAAAGAGGGAGACACAAAAGTTAAAATGTGCGAGGAGAGACCCCCCAGACAGGGAGAAATGGTAACAGATACACAATGACCCTAAGTAAAGCAGACCCACGGAGTGGCAGACGCAAGTGACAACGTTTCCCGTTGCGTGCCTTGCACGCACGCTGCGGCGACACTGCTGACCATGTTGAGTGTGCGACGCCGCAGGAGAGGAGTGCGGCTTTGAGCGGGGAAGCCCCTTTGCGTCTTCGTCTCGAGCGAGTTTGAGGTCGCCCACTCACTCGCCCTCCACCCTCCTAGCTGTGCGAGCGCGCTGGGTGAGGTAGTAGGTTTTGTAGTTTTGCGGGCAGGGATTTTGCCCAGCGAGTGGAGATGAACTATATAATCTACTGCCTTGCCCGGAGCCTCGCCTGTGTCGTCCCCAAGAGCTGCTCCTTCTCGATCTTCTTGTGGTCCCCTCCGCATAGTTCATACCCCCCACAATCCCCACGTCAGCCACCATGCTCGGCCATATATTACGAATTTATTTCCTTGTTTAACGTTAAGAATCCACTGATCAATATAAGGCTGCTCATCGATTCGAATCATCCATTGTTAGCTGCGAAGCAGTGGTGCAGTCGGTGGCATTCTGTGCTCTGAACCTGACTACTTGAGTTTGATTCACAGCCATGGTTAACATCACAGTGAATTATATCTGAACAGGTCCTGGGCTCTCCCTACAACATAGAGCATGCAATTACCTAACAGCACTGCATCATTAGCTTGGCTGCCCATTTGCAGTTTTGCGAGGTAGGAAACGTGTTGAGCATTTCTTCTCCTGAGCTTTCACCACACACCATTGTGAACGTCTTCACAATTGTCAGTGAGCAAAATGGCTTGTTCTTGCGTTACAAAGTGACTTTAACCTGCCGCTGCATACCAGGTAGCTTAGCCCATTCGGTGTTGCTCACTAACGGCCTGTGCATGGCTGCCGGTGCACGCAGTCTCCAGCCTCGCCAGCACCGTCTCGGCCGCGGCTGATGTCATCAGCAGCATGGCCGCCTCCATTGCCGAGGCTGCCATGCAGGCGATCAACACGCAGAACGAGGCTCGCGGTGAGTGTCCCCCCCAACCGCCTCACCCTTGGCTCGCTCCCGCTTTGCACGCGTGCCCCCCATCTCACCTCGGTCACTTATCCAGGAGGGCCTCACTGACCCTTTTGTCTTGTAACGTTTGTTCAGTAACTTTCATCATTATCATCAGTTGCGATAAATCCACTGCTGCATGAATGCCTCCGCAATCCACCTCCGAATCCGTTGATGCTTTTTTGGTTATGATTATTGTGTGGGTCCACAGTTCACCCTAATTTTAGTTCCAGTTGATATGGCGGTGTGTGCGAACGAGGTGTTAATTATGTGAGGCCACTTGCCGAGTGCATTAGATGTGTTTGGATGTGTGACGAGTATACAATTCTTCACACTTTGTCCCATTCACGGTACAATACTGGATATTGTACTAGGGGCTGGGAGAAGTGGAAGGTCTGAGCTTAATATAGACCTTGCAAGGACACTGACTGACCAAGAAGTGTGGGTCTGTGTGCACAGCCGGACGGCGTGCTGACGGCGTTCCAGAAGACTCCTCTTCGGAAGGCGATCCTTCCGGCTCGGCGTCCAGCGATTCCACGGTGGCGCTATCCGAGGTGCTGGCTCCTCTCACCCCGGAGGGCGCCGTGCTGCCAGTGCCGCTACCTGCCGCGCAGCAGCAGCAGCCACTCCCCCCTCTCGCGCCCACGCAACAGCCCGTCGACCTCGCCACAGCCCCCTCCAACCTCGCTGGGGCAGCCTCCAACCTTCCCGTCGCCACCTCCGACCTCCCGGGTCTGACCTCCGACGGGCAACAAATGGAGACGTCGCCTGCGCACACGATCTGTGAGTCTTCGCGTTGCGCGCCAGTGTTTGCACCCATCACCGCTGCACCCCCTGCTCGGCCCCCGTAATTTCCGTGCGTTCTCAGTCGCCGCGCGTCGGTTTGCCGCGTGCGTTGCAAGCTTGAGAATACGAATTAATCGATGCCCCGTCACGCGCCTGCTAAGCGGCGCTCCGCTCGTGCCCCGCACGTCCCGCCACCCGTGCAGCGTCGCAGGCGTCGGAGCGCACCGAGGCGTCGGACGTGCTCGCGGGCGTGAGCGGCCAGCTCGAGGGCGGCTCCCCCATGGAGGTGAGCAGCCCGGCCTCCGTCGGGGTCGGTGGCGGCGCCGACGACGGCGGCGCCGACGGACAGGACGCCCCGGCGGCGGCGGCCGCGCGCGGGGCGCGCACCGGTGATGTGGCCGGACGAGGCGAGGAAGGAGCCGGCACGGAGGAGGCGGGCCAGGCGGCAGCCGAGCGGTAATTTAACCGTGCACCCCCGCCACCTCGGAGTTGTGTGTGCTCGAGCTGGCAGCACGTAAGGGGTTGGTGGATCGTACCCTTACACTCGCTTGCAGACCGGGAGGTTAACCGACAGTGAATGTTACCCCCCCCCATGAAATGTCGCTGCAAATATATAGGTAGGTCTGTAAATTGTACTTATTTTAAGTACAACAAACCTGCTTAACACACATTTTACTGTCAAATTTGCCTTTGCTCTTATTTGATTGGAGCTTTATTAATGGCTGCAATATCTCCACACTAGCCACAGCGTCATGCCAGCTTAACGTTTGTGGGGTCACCTCTAATTTTGAATGAATGTCTCCTTAATCTGCGCAACGTGTGGAAACCCATACTCATGCACCTTTATTTCTCAATCAATGGTGTCTGTGTGCGTGACTCAGGAGCTCAGAAAATCATCCGCCACCTGGCGGCGAGTTGGGAACGCCGAGCGACGCGACCCCACAGGACACCCCACCAACATCCAGCGAGGACCCCCTCGCCGGTACATCCCCTCCCCCCGCCCTGAACACACCTGGACTCTCCCTCTCAAGCCCTCCGTACTTCATCCGAATGCCAAATACACTAGTCCCAAAAGAGATCCTGTACGCTCAGTTGACTGAAAGTCAGCGAGCCCCTGGTGGGCAAAAGAAACGCTATAAGGATAGCATCAGAGCCAACCTCAAGAAAATCTCATATCATCATCATCATAAACAACTGGGAGGACAGTGCACTCAACCGTAACACCTGGAGGAAAATCATACAGGAGGGAGCTACACTCCACGAAAGGCATCTCCACCGTGCTGCAGAGGACAAGAGGCAGCTGTGAAAGGAGAGGCTCAACATCAGGAAGACTCAACAACCACTACCTACTACAGAATCCTCGCATCCATGCCAACACTGCACCAAAATATGTGGTTCTCGAATCGGTCTCGACAGCCACCTGAAGACCCACAAACAAGGCCCCATGAAGGACGATCATACTCGACCCGAGTGATCGCCGATGGTGATGATGACTTCGTCCAGCAAAGCTCTTCCAATTTCTGCCACATAAATAATAATTATTATTATTGCCACAGAAATGAACCTGTATTAACAACTTTGAGAAGCCAAGTGGTTTCGCATTTAAGACTGACAGTGAATGAGATTCAAATCTTGTGTACACCCTTAAATACGGCGCTGAAAATTACAAATTCCTTTCGCACTCATGCTTTCAACGTGGGAGGCGAAATATCGTGGAAAAGAGAGAAAGAATACTCGACATGGCTATGCCACAGAGCGATGATGGGTCGACTTGTCTGACAAGTGTCTCCGCTGCACTATATAGCCTTGGCTGCACTTTACTGTTCATGTCATGAACTTATCTAGGTAAGCCTCAATGAGACTGAAGACTTTCAGAAGGGGGCCCTTTATTGGCCTGTTCAGCTCACTTCTTTTCGTGTTATGCACATCAAAGGCAAACAGAGTACTCAAATAAAGCCCATGCGTACAGGATGGTAATGGCACAGAACCGCCACCTCTTGCCGTTGCCACTGCTCAAGTGAGCTCTCTCCGCACACCACCCACACAAGGCTCCGTTTGTTGTGTCGGCAGGAATCAGCCTCCCTGAGGGCGTGGACCCGTCGTTCCTTGCGGCACTACCAGAGGACATCCGCCAGGAGGTGCTGCAGAACCAGCTTGGCATCCGTCCACCCTCCCGCCCGCCCGGTGGGCCCGGCCCTTCCTCGGCCACGGCCACCACCGCGGCCCCCTCCTCAACCGCCACCACTACCCAGCAGGGGGTCACCGAGGTCAACCCGGAATTCCTCGCCGCACTGCCACCCTCCATTCAGGAAGAGGTGGGTCTGCAGCTGCTTGCAGAGTGTGGTATCAATTTGACTTTTTGTCCACTTTATGTCGTTATCCTCTTGTGAACTATATGTTTTGTCTTTCGTTCATTTGTACTGTATTTTTAGGCTGGCTTTGGCCATTGTGTTGTGGCTCATGCCACTTTGCCAAATTTCGTGATGCTGTGTTTGTCCATGTAGTAAGAAAAACTGGATTATCACCGGCATAACATTTGTATGCGTGACTGATTGAAAAGACTAAATCTTGCCTAAGCGACTATATCAACAATCCATTTTCACCAATGCTCCAGCCGTGCCATTTGTGCAGAGAGCGAGTGAAGCAGTGGAGTATTCACACGCGACCGGTGTCGACTTGCGC
Organism: Mordacia mordax; assembly: GCA_036362905.1. Classification (NCBI taxonomy): domain Eukaryota; kingdom Metazoa; phylum Chordata; class Hyperoartia; order Petromyzontiformes; family Petromyzontidae; genus Mordacia; species Mordacia mordax. Next base: position 22,459,335 of record JAZEWT010000007.1, on the reverse strand, counting down.
GACAGGTGTTGGCGCAGCAGCGCGCGGAGCAGCAACGGCGCGAGATGGCCGCCAACCCCAACCCGGAAGCGCCGGTCGACCCCGTGACCTTCATCCAGACGCTGCCGTCGGCGCTGCGGCAGAGCGTGTTGGCCGACATGGATGACAGCGTGCTCGCCGTGCTGCCGCCGGACATCGCCGCCGAGGCGCAGGCGCTGCGCCGCGAGCTCGAGGCCCGGCACCGGCAGCTCATGCAGGAGCGGCTCTTCTCGCACAGCAACTCGTCGGCGCTCTCCGCCATCCTGCGTAGCACTGGTGAGCCTGGCGGTCCCTCGACGAGCCGGTGAAGTGCGAATCTGTTTCAGGATTCAATGAGCCCAGCACCCATTCGTTGGAGATCCCTGCACTGGAGCGTAACGTTTGTGATAACGGCCACCCTGCGCTTCTAACTGGACATTTACCTCCGGAAACAAGGCTTGGCGTAAGTGACTCAAGTGCCGCTTGTCCTGTCTGTGTCTACCTTCCGCTTGTCCGCACGACAGGGCTGACGGGAAGGCTCAGCGGGAGCCGTGGAGTGCAATACACACGTCTCACTATGACCCGAGGAGGGGGATTCCAGTGGGGCAACAGCAACCAGGCCAGGTGGGCATGCGAGTCTCTCACCTCCCCCCCCCCTCTTCATCTCGCCATCATTACCTTCACAATGCGCAGTGTAAAACAGAGGCGTCAATGCAGGTGTTGGCCTTCAGAAAACACTTGTGTGTGGTTATCAGAACACGTCGAGAGAGGATGGATTCAACTTGACAGAAACCGAGGGTAAATCAGTATGCAGAAAGAATGAGCATAATATGAACACCATCAGCCATTGTCTCTCCACTGCTGGATGAATGGCTCATTTTTATCTTTACCAGTCGCATTCGTTGGCTATTATTCTTTCCAACCATGATGTGTTCTGCCCAAGCCCACTTGTTGCCCGTAATTTTTTCTCATTTTCACGAGGATCCGTGCATTTCGCTATCCCTCCCACAGTCTAATGGCTCTCTTGATTTTATAGCGAGCTGATTGCAACATCACCGCACCGCTTGGGCTCGCGTTGATCTTGTTTGCGACGCAGGACGACGGCCGCCAACACGACGGACAGCTGGCTCCGCCTGCGTGGGCGCCAGCTCCTCGACCACGAAGCGCTCTCCTGCCTGCTCGTGCTGCTGTTTGTGGACGAGCCCAAGCTGAACACCAGCCGCCTGCACCGCGTGCTGCGCAACCTGTGCTACCACACGCCGACGCGCGGATGGGTCATCCGCAGCCTGCTCTCCATCCTGCAGCGCAGCAGCGAGAGCGAACTGTGTCTCGAAGGACCCAGGTGCCGCCCACACGAGCGCAGCCGTCGCCATCACTACCCCCCCATCACCGTTATTGCCACCACCACCCGCACCACCATCTTCACCATCACCAAACACCGCCCCCATTAAAGCTGTCACCGTTATCGCACCGTGACCACCATCACCTTTATGTTTAAATCCGCTGCCACGTGACCACCAGTGGTTCTGTTGCATTCACCCCCTGGATTCACGGTCGGCAACCACCACCGCTGTCATTTTCGCCACTTTCACGTCGCCAAATAACACCCCCAGCAGTGCCGCCACCACCATTGCAGCCATTGCCAACATTACAACAGCCACCACAACAACCGTTGCTGACACTGCTCTTAACTCCACTGCCATTAGCACCGCTGCAGCCACCATCGTTACCCGGCGCGGTGCCATGCTCCGCGTGCTTAATTTCCGCTTCGTCTGATGGAGCAGGCAATCGTGCGACGAGAAGGGCAAACGCAAGTTGAGTTCGACACACGACACGCTGGAGGGCCGCGGCACCATCTCGGCCTCCACTGGCCAGCTCTCGTGGCTCTCCGTCTCCATGGACGCCGCCCTCGGCTGCCGCACCAACATCTTCCAGATCCAGCGTGGCAGCGCGGGTTCTGGGAACATCGGCAGTGGCGGGGCGTCGCAAGGCACCGGCAGCATGTGCATCACGCCCAGCTGTGCGGGAAGCGGAGGTGGCGGGGGAGGTGGTGGCGGCGGCGGCGGTGGCAGCACCACAGCGACCAACGTGGCTCCAGGCACGCCGGGGGCCGGAGGGAGGAAGCACTCGGATCGGCACAGCGCCGGCTGCGGCACGGCGGTGCACATCCACCCGCAGGCGGCGCCGGTCGTGTGCCGTCACGTCCTTGACACGCTTGTACAGCTCGCAAAGGTATACGCTGGTACTGCGGTGTTTGCAGAGAAAACCAGGCTCTTGCACCATACAATATGTCACATTAAATATCGATAAAATTCATTTATTGGGTGAGAGCACGCAAACAATTGTCGTGAACTAACCCAAAAAATTGATTTTTATCGATAACAATGGTCACGAAAGCCTTCGAATTAAAATTACATTAAATATCATTACGCGCATGATTTCAGTGCTTATGATCTGAGGCATATTGACGTACATTAGGTCCATTTAAATAACTTGAAGCAATTCTGTAATTTTGCGATTACAGAAGGTGCTGCGCCGCTCGGTGCGATAGTCCCAAATGGAAGCGTCGTCATCTCTCTCGTGCCTCCGCAGGTCTTCCCGGGCCACTTCACGCAGATAAAACCTCGCGAGGGCTTCCCTGCCGGCGACGACAAATCCTCCAAGCTCACCATCTGGGGCATCGGCGGCACCTCATCCGGCAATCTGTCGGGCACTCTGGTCTCCCCTTCGGCCGCCTCTTTGGGGTCCTCGGGCGCGTCGGCGCCGACGGCGGCGTCCACGTTCGCGTGTCTCCCCGCCAGCATCTCCACCGACTTCTGGGACCTGCTCGTGAAGCTGGACAACATGAACGTGAGCCGCAAGGGCAAGGCGTCCGTGCGGGCGCTGCCCGCCGGCGTGTCGGAGTCGGAGTCGGGGCAGAGCAGCCTGGAGTCGTCGCCGCTCGGCCAGCTGCTGAACATGCTGGCGCACGGCACCATCCGCCGCAGCTCCCTGCTCACAGAGAAGCTGCTGCGGCTGCTCTCGCTCGTGTCCATCGCGCTGCCCGATGGCACCGGCGCCAAGGCCACGGAGGTTCCCACGCCGCACGTGGTGCCAACTAGCACGGGTGAGGGCGCCAGCTTGGTGAGATTTTGGGATTGTGGTATAATATTAGTGATAACATTTTTACATTTTTTTTTTCCCTCCCAATTCTCATTCCAATTTTGCACAGCCTTATAGGTTTCATCCAAGAGGTGTTGTTTGTTTGGAAATCGCTCATAAAACCCTGCACCTCCACGTGAGAATCACCCTGGAATATGAGTTTGTTAAACATATTCTAGAGTCACTTCACTAAGTCTCTCGTGCACATTTTCCTAAAGCAGGTTTAGAATGTTGATGAGTGAATTGAAAAGGTTTAAGTTTTGGCACTAAAATCAACCAAAGAAAGTATAAAACATATGTAAGATAATTGTTTGGTAGCATTAATTGTTGACCATACTAAGAGCTTTAACGGCCTGCAAATGGGTAACCAGTTTAAACGATGGCGACTGAGACTCAAGCTCAGACCCAGGTATATCCTGCTTTGCCCATTCAGCTCCGTTGTTTCTTCCTGAAGGCACGTCATCGGCAAATGCAGGCATCGGCAAGCAGACCGAGACTGCGGCTGAGGTGGGGTCACCGGTGGTTTTGGACAGTGCCGTGGCTCACGTCGGCCTCACCGAGAAACAGCTACAGCTCGCCGTCGATGTGAGTGCTTGATCCCCCTACCCCCGTGTGCCCTTTAAAATCTGATTCGCTCACATTCACTCCCATCCATTAAGAGATAATAATAATTGCACTTCTAGAGTGCTTTTCACCCGAGGACCACAAAGCACTGCACACAGTTGTGGAGAGAACGGCAACAACTACGACATATAAATCAACCTTTCTACTTGGCGTGTAGTGGTGAGAAACAGTTTGTGAACCCTTTAAAATTGTATGTTTCTCCATACATGTGACGTAAAATGAAATCCAATTTTCATCAAAGTCCGAGTAATAGTTGAAGAGAATCTGATTAGACAAATATCACACGAAATAATTATCTACGTTTTCGTTAATTGAGCAAGATAATCCAACGTTCAAAATCTTTGTGGGAGAAACAACTGCATTACAAGCCATACATATACTACAAACAAGACACATGTTATTCACAAGATGGCTTAGTACAAAATCAGACGGCAACAGTACAAGAATGTTTTCCTCTAGTGCAAGAAACTTTTACCTTGGCAATGAGAGAATTGTACTACTCATTCACAACTCCTTCATTTACTTCACGTCTTATATGGTCATGGTTTGTCTCGTTGATTCACAGTCACGTTTGGCTCTTGACAGCAGTCTTACGAGACGCAGTTGTATCTTTTCCGACTGCGATAAGTAAAACCTGTTTGACATGGCCGCAGGTTTTGACGTCACACTCGTGCTCGGAGGAGGGCCTGGAGGACGCGGCCAACCTGCTGCTGCAGCTGTCGCGCGGCGACGGCCCCACGCGAGACTCGGTGCTGCGCCTGCTGCTGTTCGGCGCCCGTCACCTCGGGCACACCATCTGCCAGCAAATCGGTGCGGCCCTGCGGCTCTCGGCCACACCGCCGCTGCCGCGAAATCATTCCGAGCCGCACCGGCTCGCGCCGCTCGACACCACAAATGCCGCGCGTCCCACCAAACTTCCACCAGTCGCCATCACTACGCTTCCTACTCAACCACCTCCACCCCGATGACCACCACGCCACCACATATCCCACCCAGTCGCCTCCACCCGACTCCTCACAACGCCGCGCAGGCGATAGAATGTGTGAAGACCAGTCGGTGATCCCCGTGACGACACCGGCTGCGGTTGCCCCCCCCCCAGGCATGTTGCTGGCCGAGCTGCGCGAGTACAACCTGGAAGCGGCGCGCAAACAGCTGGAGGAGTCGGGGCCCCCTGAGGCGACGAGCACGGAGGAGCACCCCCACGCCGCCCGCATGAAGGGACTCATGATGAGCAGGTCCGTGCTCGTTCCGTTACGTCTCTTTGTGGTATTTATCGGTCGAATGTCTTGCTCGTTCATCCATCGAGTTCATCCATCGTGTTCATTTGTTTACCTTTATTTGTCTATGCGTTTGCTCATCTTGTTTGTTCCTAACGGTCACCCGTGTACGTTTCTCTGGTTTGGTAATGGCTCTGTGTTGGGTACCTTGCACAGATGCTTCCGTTTTTACCACTTATGAAATGTTTCGGAGGACAATCACGTATTGGAAAGCTTTGCGGGAAAAAAAACGCGTATGATTTCTGTTCCTTTAAAATCACCTTGTATAATGGTGGCACAATTTTCATCTCATATCATTGTCAGAAACCACTTAGTCCTGTACAGGGTCGCGGTGAGCCAGAGCCTATGCCGGCAGACACAGGGCACAAGGCAGAGACATGCCCCCACGATG
>JAZEWT010000007.1:22438876-22453824 GCA_036362905.1 Mordacia mordax | reverse complement strand
GACCCAGCGTCTCGCCCACGGCAGGTTCGACATGTCGGAGAGCGTGGTGATCGTCGCCGGCAACAAGCGCTCGCTGGCAGGCCGCGAGCTGCAGTTGCCCTCCATGTCAATGCTCACGTCCAAAACGTCGAGCCAGAAGTTCTTCCTGCGCATCCTGCAGGTCATCATCCAGCTCCGCGACGCCGCACGGCGCGCCCACAAGAAGGCCAAGCAGAGCGTCCGGCAAAGTGAGTGATGCCCGCAGTGGCACGAACTGAGAATTGCGGCGTCGTGGTTGGCTGCCGTGGTGTAACTGTTTACACGCTGGACCGGTCCAGAGTTCGCTCGTTTCATTCTGGATGTTTAGGTTCTATCTTCCAGTACAGAGGTTGAAACCGTGGGCAGTTTTATAACTCATCTCACCTCTGTCCATGCAGCTGTACAGATTGGTACACCATGTTTATTCCTTTGGCAGGTGGGCGGGTTATTCTGCCTTGCGGTGTAATTCCGTCCAGCCTGTTAACTTATTTTTATTTTAAAGCTAAATGTGTCCTTTTTGTTACGAATTGTAATTATTTACGAGACACATTAAGTTGTATGCTTGGTTGTTCTTGACGTAATATGAAATATTATTACACGCAAACACAAACATCCCACCCTGGCAAATGTGCACACGCACACTCTCACGCTCTCTTATCACACATCGGAACACACTCGTACGTGACACTGGCATACGCACACTATCATCCCACTCACACTCGACCCACACACACACTCACTCAACCCACACACTCGCTCACTCGACCCACACACTCACTCGACCCACACACTCGACCCACACACTCACTCACTCGACCCACACTTGCCATACACATTCACCCACGTACAGGTTCGTCGAGCCTGGCCACTGCGAGCAGCATTCAGGCGGCCGTGCGGCAGCTGGAGGCGGAGGCGGACGCCATCATGCAGCTGGTGAGGGAGGGACAGAGGCACCTCCGCCAGCAGCAGCAGCAGCAGCACGAGGCAGCGGTTAGTCTCCAGCCCTGGGCGCCAGCAAACCTGCGGGCCCATTGGCCGGTTCACATTTCTGTTAATAAAATTTACGCGGTGCCGGTTTTTTCTCCTCTCCCCCTTGATAAATAAGCGTTAAATGAAGATCCAACTGAAAAATTTTCCGATGAGACAAACGGATCTCATCCCGCAGATACTCACCCAGGCCGTGCATCCAGGGGCTGTCCGACGATCAGTTTGAAGCTTCATTGATGCAGAAGGATTTTTTTTATCTCGGTCAGATGAGCCATCATGACACCACGGCGACATCCTGACGTCACTGCATTGACTTAATTGACGTGATCTGACTGGTCTCTTCGGTTAGTCCACATGTGTTAAGAATTTATGCTTTCTAACTCTTACCACTCACCACTGCGGATATCAGGAGTTAAACCGACAGATCTCACCCTGTGTTCACCCTCGTTCAGGTGAGGGATTCGTTACTTGAATTCCCGATGATGCCCATAGTAGTGCGTGGTAAAAGCACAAGGAAAGAAATGCTGAACATACGGCCTAGCACCAAAGAACACACACTTTAATGGCAGTGACATGGTCAGTGTGCCACGATGACATGCTTAACAGTACTGCCCTCTTCTCACTGATGGAGCTTTGAACTCGAGTCGGTCAGCCCGAGACACTCCGCCTCGTGTGTGTCTACAAGATGAGAGACGCTTGTCGTGAGATGTCCCTTAACTTTACTGGACGAACCATCCCGACGTTGGTGGCGTAGACAACATTCGCTTTAAATGTTCCTAAATTTCTTTTTCCGACGAGCAAAAGAGACAAACTGAATCTACATTGTGCATCTCCTTGTGTGACCCTTGGGCAAACTGCTGCTGCGGCTTGCATTCTGAAGTCTGTACACGGGGTGGGGGGAGGTGGCTTTAGCCTGGTGCGAAGTTGTGACGAAGGTCTTTTGAAGGGGTTTTTTTGGATCATGTGCATTGACGACGATGACGACGACTCACATCCTCGTGACGGGCAGTGTGGGCACATGGTGTTACTGGTGTTATGATGTTGGTGCAGTGGAGAGTGCTCAGGCCATGTGCCCTGTAAGGAAGACGCAGGCCAAAGGAATAGCATCGCCTGCTGTCGTACGCTTTAACGCGCGCAGGTGGTGTGGTCGTGGGCTGTCCAACACGATTGAAGCTTTGTTCAAAAGATGAAGCACATCAGAGTGACTCGGAGTACATACTGCTGATTAGTAGCTTGGAATGCATGCTGCCGAAGCAGGCTCAGTAACATTTAGACAATTAAATTAATGCTGGAGTGACATCACGACTTTTAAGTTTTATTTACAAAAACCGCTGAGGTCACACCATAACTAACGAGTGCTGATGAGTAGGAACTAAACATAAGCGTTGAATTCAAGATGTAAACATTGCACCTCTTGGCGGTGACATTCCTTCTTTAAAGTCACTGGTGGTATAACTATTTGCCTAATCTTCAGAAGCTTGACTGCCCGATGCGTCTGTCCCCTTCAGAAATGAAAAAGTAAAGTCACGGTTGTCAATATTGTGGCAATGCAACTCAAATTACAGACCACAGTGTAAAGCACTCGTGTGCAGTCCTTCAGCAGAAAAGGGAAACGGCACCAACTCTCTACTGAAGCTCTCCCACGGCGAGCACTTGACATTGACATCTGGTTCCTGAACGTAATGCTGTCTTCACAGTATAGAGCATGCATAGGTGTCTTGAGTGATGGCACGAGACCATGACAAGTGGAAGTGATGGGTCACCCGATATGTTGACACAGGGCAGACCTCCCCCTGCCTAATGAGTGGTTACACAACTGTGGCAGCACTCCATTTATTCATTAACAAAGCTTCATTTTCTTGTCAGACAGCTGGGGACGTACAGTAACTTAAGAGCCTAATTTAGTTTAAGGATGACCAAGGACACAATCTGCACACGCAGAATCCTCTTTCCAGAATGCGAGTTTGTTTTTGAGCTCTCCAGGTGATGTGATGCCTTCTCAAAAAACAAACTCGAGCTGGAGAACTCAAGTGACGTGATGTCATTATGCATCTTGAAATGTAAACACTGAGTCTCGCTGCGATTAGATTTTTGGGGGAAAATGCATTTTGTAACGCATTGGAGAATCCATGCACGTTCGTGAGTTTCCTTGCTTGGGTTGAGTCTTCCTTCAAGTCACATCTGGGGAGGGAAGGGATGGGGGGCGATGTGATGTCTTTGTGTAACAGTAAGGCAAGCTATGAGTGAAGTGGGATTGTGTCCTACGTCCGGGCGTGAACGTTGTTCACGGATTGTGCCTTGTGACGAGTGCTATTTGCCGAGTAGGGGTGGTGCGGGTAGGGGGAGGGCCTACCTGCACCAAACAGGTAATTGAACACACCTGTTCAAGAAACGTTATATTAGAACCCAGGTGAGCACCTGTCGAGACTCGACAAGAGTCCCGGAGTTATTAAGCGGAGGTACAATGTACATGCATTGATGCAGATTTTGATGGCTCGATGATTATTATTCTCAACAGCTGCTCTTTCAGGATAGCCGTTGCAAGTGGTCCTCCTGTCTCCTTGGAGGCTTCATCAGGCTCGGCCAAAGCCTGGTGAAGCCGCAAATGTGAGAGGCGGCGTGTCACGGGGAGCAGGAGCAACGATGTGAATATCACGTAATGAAATCAGAGCTGCGTCATTAATGGTCAGAATGGTGGAGCAACAACAGAGGAAGGCTTCATCGGCTCGCGTTGGTTCATGTGCGGACAGCCGGAGGCTGGGCAGGTGGAGGCATCGTCGCGGCGTGAGGACTCCCCCATGGAGGTGGACCAGCCGTCGCCTGCCGCCTCTCAAGACGCCACACAACAAGGTTCGATCCCTGCTCGTACACCCCCCCCCACACACGCACGCAGTCACTCGGTGCCCTCGTCTGCATTACCATGGCAGGCTTTCCCCAGCAAGCCAGTTGATACATACCTGCAAATGGGCATGCAGATGCTCATGGGTCAGAATTGAGAATACAATTTCAATGTAATGTACATTTATATCGTGTCAAATGTAATCCCCAGATGCCAAACAGAAAGTGGAAATATTATCGAAAAAGAAGCCATGGGTATATGTGTGGTTCTATAGGTTTGTAAGAATCTGTGGGCATCGTTGTCAATATATGGATCTCTGTGCTGCTCATAAGTCAGAGTCTTTATGCGAGTATGGTTGTTTGTATCTCTGCTCACGTCTTGAGGTTGTAATGAAAAGGTTCATCGAGAGGAGAATGAAATAAGAGGATTAGGGGAAGTTATAATTTAATTATTAATCTCTCCTTCACCCAAGTCCCACTTGCTTGAGAGCGATACAAAATTCTCTGCTAGATACGGGTGTTGTATTATTAGTGTTCTAACAAATCCGTTGGTACCTGCACCCTCTACAGAGAATGTAGCATCGGGAGCAGCATCGGGAGGAGCGGCGGCGGCGGCGGCGGCCAGTGCCGCATCTGGTACGGCGGCGGCGTCGGCTTCTCCGGCTGCCCGCACGTCGGAGCTCAAGGACGAAGACGAGGAGGACGAGGAAGAAGACAAGAGCTCGGAGCTGCCACGCCTGAGCGTGCAGCTGGACCTGGAGGAGCTGTGGGAAATGCTGGGAGACTGCCTCAAGGAGCTGTCCGACTCGCACGACCAGCACGCTGTGCTAGGTGATTCCTGAGCCGCAGCGAAGTCGCCGCATTGTGACCGCGGTGCAGAGCGGTCCCGTTGCTTGCGTCACGTATCGTACGAGTGTTTGTGTGAATCTTTGGGTCTTTGTGAGCATCCTGCACTCATATAATGCACAGAGTATGGGCGTCTACGTCAATGGGTCTCCTCGACTTACGGAACCTTGTTCAGTGGGCGTTCTATACAATGTTTATTTCGTAACTGGCCAAGTTAGCAAAGTAAGGAACGGCCGCAAGAGTAACCCATCATTTGCATCAACGATTGCTGTAAAACACAGCACTTTTGCACGAAGTGCTCACGGACCCCATCTAGCAATGCAGACGCCATCAAACGGATTTCCAAATGCAGCAAAGTAATGAACTCGGAAGGCATCGTAGTATTCCATCACGAAAGAAAGAATACACCACTGCGTTAAGTGATTGTTGATTGTGGAAACCAAAGTTAATCCTGGTGCGTATTGCAAGACTTAACATGGTGTCCTTGAGTGCCCAGAAAGGCGCCTTTAAATAAAATGTATTATTATTATTATTTATAAGATGCTCCTGCTTTGGGACGTTTGGTGTGTCATCCTCTCGTTAACACGAAGCTCAACTAGATTGAGCAGGAAACGGTCCGAAGCAGTTTATGGGCTATTCTGAGTCTCATCAGTCGCCTCGCTCGTCGTCGTGCGGCCTGCAGTGCTGCAGCCGGCGGTGGAGGCGTTCTTTATCGTGCACGCGACGGAGCGCGAGACAAAGCCTCCGGTGCGCGACACGCGGGAGAGCCAGCTGTCGCACATCCGCGACGAGGCGCCGCCACTCTCGCCCGCGCCCGTCACGCCTGCCTCCCCCTCGCTCTGCGACCCGTTCTTCGCACGCGAGTCCTCCTCCATGACCATCTCCTCCAGCCTTCCGCCCGATACGCAGAAGTTCCTGCGGTTCGCTGGTGAGTGGCGTGCGGGCGCGGCCAGGGCAGACCTATGCCCCGCGATTACCGCAGTGGTGGAAGTCACGGCGACTTCCGTATCGTTGACACCAGACGAACGTTTAAGTGAATGATGAAGAAATAATAAACAAAGCATGTCGACGTGACCTTCACTGTTTTTAGAGGGGGGCCACTTTCACGGATAAGACATCGGTGAGAGCCGCCACACCGCACGCATCACTGTAACAGTTGCGTGAGGTGACACTTCAGGCCACCAAGGGCTGCCAGTGGCTCGTGGGCCTTGCAATGAAGAACACGGATGTAAAATGACAGTCTTTAATTTTGCAACGCACAGAACGGAGGTGTATGTGTGTGTGTGTGGGCATCCCTTAGCCGGCGTGAGGAGGCTTCATCTAATAATAATTGCACTTTTAGAGCGCTTTTCACCCGAGGGTCACAAAGCGCTGGACAGGGCTATGGAGAGAACGGCATGTCAGCAACAATAACGACATAAGAACAGCAAATCAACAACAACGTTTTTGACACTGTCATGGATAATCACATTTGCAGAGGTTTTTTTAATCCGTCCCATTGTCCACACTTAAAACATAACTTAGCCGAGACTACAATTAACTATGATAAAGGATAATGAGATGAAATTAGCGCATGGTACAGGATCATGAATTATATGTAAAATAACTTCGCTGTATGCATACAAATGATTCCCCTCTCAGCTTAGCTGTGCGGTAGAGGTTGGGAGCCACACCGCTACGAGCCGTAACACGGGAGTACAACTTGTAAGTGGGACTCTCGCGGTGGATTGATCACGACTGGCGTTGGCGATAAATTGGCTGCGTGTATAAACGCCCGTGTGTGTGCCGTGCACACACAGAGACCCACCGCACGGTGCTGAATCAGATCCTGCGGCAGTCCACGACGCACCTGGCTGACGGGCCATTCGCCGTGCTGGTCGACCACATCCGCGTGCTTGACTTTGACATCAAGAGGAGGTAACGGTGCCACCCGTGTCCCACCTGTGCACTCACCTGCATGCTCATGGCTCTACACCTGTGCTCATGCTCCACCGCTTCTTACTGCTTTCATTTTTATCCCTACATCTGTGTGCTTACATCTGTATCGTATGCGTCTGTCTATATCCGATTTTATACCTGTACACGTAGACCTAATGACATTGTTCTACACCTGTATACGCACTCGTCTCCTACCTACACCTGCGCACGTACACTCTCCTACATATATGCCTTCATATCGTGCTTTTACACCCATGCTCAAACTACTTGTCCTGATGTACTCCTCTTTTCTCAAATAACTTCACGAGTACTTCACTGGTCATACTTGTATAACCGCGTCCGTGTCGTATTCCTATACGACACCCCCCCCCCCCGTGCTTGTGTGCGCGCGCGCAGGTATTTCCGGCAGGAGCTGGAGCGCATGGACGAGGGGATCCGGCGCGAGGACCTGGCGGTGCACGTGCGGCGCGACCACGTGTTCGAGGACTCCTACCGCGAGCTGCACCGCCGCACACCCGAGGAGATGAAGAACCGCCTGTACGGCAATTCACCGGACGGCCGAAGATGCTTCACCAGACTGCGATGCTTCGCGGAACTGCCATTTACCATGCGTTCCATTTTCTTCCTGGCCATTCTTTGTTGAAGATTCCATGTCCATCGATGCCATCGAACACATTGGAATAAAAAAATCATGGGACAAGTTGTAGGTGTTCAGTGACTCGTACAATGTGGTTCAGTGCCCTGGGTGTAGTGATTTTGGAGAGGGGGCTGATGACATGCCTGGGCATGGAACCAGCTACTAAAGTGGAATGCATTTTTGGTCTCAGCCCAGCTACCAGTGATAGCAAAATAAAACCCACGAGTTTTAGTTTCCTTTCTCACGTAATTCCACCATCTAGGTACTTTTAGAAACGTCCGTTCGATTGCCAAGCATCGAACAAACACCTTTCTAGCAGAGCAGGTGCACCACCACCATCACCACCACCAGCAGCAGCGAGAGCGAATCCATATTGTGACGATTCGGATGCGTGCACGTCTCATGACAGGTACATCGTGTTCGAGGGGGAGGAAGGGCAGGATGCCGGGGGGCTCCTGCGCGAGTGGTACACCATCATCTCGCGCGAGATGTTCAACCCCATGTACGCGCTGTTCCGCACGTCGCCCGGCGACCGGGTCACCTACACCATCAACCCCTCGTCGCACTTCAACTCCAACCACCTGAGCTACTTCAAGTTTGTGGGGCGCATCGTGGCCAAAGCGGTCTACGACAACCGCCTGCTCGAGTGCTACTTCACCCGCTCCTTCTACAAGCACATTCTGGGCAAGCCTGTGCGGTGAGTTGTGACTGGCGCATCGCCTGTGGCGGTTGTGGTCGCCCGCCCGCTTGCCGTAGACTGCAGTACACCTCTTGCACTATGCATGACCCTTGCTACGAGGACACCCGTTGTGCCAAAATAACATGGGTGGCAGTGGTTTCTCGTTTGAGCGCGTTCGTCATGCGAACCGTGCATGCGTGTGAGCAGGTACACGGACATGGAGAGCGAGGACTACCCCTTCTACCAGGGCCTCGTGTACCTCCTAGAGCACAACGTGTCCACGCTAGGCTACGACCTGCCCTTCAGCACGGAGGTTAGTGACTGGCCGACCTGCCACCACCTCCATCCCTGAGGGTTGTAATAAAAACCTTCGTGTAATTCTACTGCCGGCATCCTGGTGTCTCATGAATACATTGCTATTGGAGTCAAAGTGTGGATCGCCAACCTTTTAAAACTTTTGTTCGGTGTAGAAAAGGTGAAAATACCAAAGACGGGCTTTAAAGCTCATTGTACAGAATGCTCTTCTCCCAGCAGTGATATAAGCAAGCAATTGTAAGGCTATACATTCATTTTTACTTTTGTTAACGCTTCAGCTGTTGTGAAGGTGAACGCTGGCACAGACACCGATCGGATTGTGTTGGGCATGTGTGCCTAACCTCCCGCGTAACCCTCCGCGTAACCCTCCGCGTAACCCTCCGCGTAACCCTCCGCGTAACCCTCCGCGTAACCCTCCGCGTAACCCTCCGCGTAACCTCCCGCGTAACCCTCCGCGTAACCCTCCGCGTAACCTTCCGCGTAACCTTCCGCGTAACCCTCCGCGTAACCCTCCGCGTAACCTTCCGCGTAACCTTTCGCGTAACGCGCCGCTTGCCAACGACGGCGCACCTCGCCGTGGCGGTTCCGCTCCGCAGGTGGAGGAGTTTGGCGTCTGCGAGGTGCGGGACCTCAAGCAGAACGGACGCAACACCACCGTGGCTGAGGAGAACAAGCGGGAGTACGTCCACCTCGTCTGCCAGATGAAGATGACCGGTCAGTTGATGCCTTTTTGTTGTGTACTCTCATCCCGCGATTCTCCAACGCGGCAATCGTGGGCCTGAGTTCGAGTGATGAGGTCATCGCGACCAATGCCGTTGATGCCACTGCACCCTCACCTCTACCAACTGTTACACAGTTGGAGTAGACCTCCAAGGTCTGCTGTCAGTCTCCTGTCACTCATTGACCTCAGGGCTTCCTCAGTAATCTCAATGACTGCATCATGGGCAATTACAGTGTCAGAATTTTGTCGTCTGAACCAGAAAAAATTCTCTCCCTGAGAAGCACTCAGAGCTGTCCTGCATTCGTCGGTTTGTCGTTTTAGAGAACTGTACTGCTTGAAAAGTGCTCACTCTGATACTGGAGTATCGACTTTTTGGGTCACTGAAATGGATCGGAGGAATCGTCCTGTGATATCTCCTACGGGCCTCTATCTGCCACACGGAGTGTATGCACTGCTGCAAAACTTTCGAATTGATATTTCAAATCTGATTCATTGTAGAAATGTGCATTCAATTGTGCGCTCACCTCTGCGCGGCGCGTGGCTCTGTGCGACACAGGAGCGATCCGCAAGCAGCTCTCGGCCTTCCTCGAGGGCTTCTACGAGATCATCCCCAAGCGACTCATCTCCATCTTCACGGAGCAAGAGCTGGAGCTGCTCATCTCTGGCTTACCCACCATCGACATCGACGACCTCAAAGCGCACACCGAGTACCACAAGTACCAACCCAACTCCCTGCAGGTATCCGTCGCCTTTGCACCATTGTAATCATTCGTGTCACGAGCCATGTCCTACGAGTGTAGAATCTCCCCAAGCCTAAGCCATCACTGTCCTCTGAGTAACCACCCACCTAGCATCTGCAAGCGAGCGAGCTATTCTCATCACTCCACCCCCCCTGGAACACACTGCCTCCTTTGGCTGTTGTTCCACCATTAGTGACGAGTCCTTCCCAAGCCCATCTATTTTTTTTTTTAAACGGTCATAATGTAGTGAACCTTTTACAGACCTCGACAGCACATTGTCTGGGGAGGGTCCGGCTACATCCCAGTGCAGAAGGACCCTCGTAAAAATGAGCCTTGAAACTCAGCGACACTTTCGTGTTTGTGAAAGTCTTTACGAGTTCCAGTCGACTTCGCTAATCCGCTGTGCCTGCCGTCTTGCAGATCCAGTGGTTCTGGCGGGCGCTGCGGTCCTTTGACCAGGCGGAGCGCGCCAAGTTCCTGCAGTTTGTGACCGGAACGTCAAAGGTGCCACTTCAAGGCTTCGTGGCGCTCGAGGGCATGAACGGCGTGCAGAAGTTCCAGATCCACCGCGACGACCGCTCTACTGACCGTCTGCCCTCCGCGCACACCTGGTATGCATGGTGCCACGTCACCACGGCTTTCTTTTGTGAAATATAAATTTTTTTTAGGTAAGGTCAAGTGTGTCTTGTGCTCCAGTCATAGTGATAGCCATATTTGTTCTTGGCCCTTTCCATTCACCAGCATGTACCGATGATATAAAACAATGAAGCTTCTTAACATTATTTTACTGCTTCGATTTTCTTTACTTAAGGGGTAGAGCAGCGGACACAGCTGTTAATGTGCTGCAGCGGTTCACACGTTGCACTAAGAATCTGGCATCCTAAATTTGCTTCCTCTTCATCACTGACATGTGTTATCAGGACCTCTTGTGACTCCCCCTGCCAATTCATCGCATGACGTTTTTTTTTTACACATTGAGAAGGTCACGGAGAGGAGGTCGCCGATTGAAGTCTACTACATCTGCGCTTTTGTCTACGCGCGCTCTGTCCCTCTGTCGCACGCAGCTTCAATCAGCTGGACCTCCCCGCGTACGAGACCTACGACAAACTGCGCCACATGCTGCTGCTCGCCGTGCAGGAGTGCTCCGAGGGTTTCGGCCTGGCCTAGTCACGTTCGCCCCCCCCCCCCCTGACTCCCGTGCCCTCCCACTGCAACGCGCTCGCACAAGCGGGAAGAGACGGCGAGACAACTCCTCGCCCGCTCGGCCTTTTGGTTGCGGCACCCCCCCCAATCCTTTCCCCCCGTCGCGCCGAGCGCGGGGCCATGCGTACGGAGGCCCCCCTCCGACGGGCCGACTAACTTGGGGAACAGGAGCCGAGAGGCACTTGCGTTGCTAACATGGTGAGCAGGTGGAAGAAGTTCGGTGAGAAGAAAGGCGAGGTTTTGGCGGTAATCCTATTGTGCATGTATCATCCGTTGTGTTGCATATAAATATATATATAAATACGAACCCGTGCGCGCGCGCGCGCAGGCAGAAGCACATAGCGCTCACAGTCGTGTCACGTTCGCTCTTCACGCAAAAAAAAAAAACCACACACACACAAACGTGTCGTCCGGCAATTTAAAAAGAAAACGTGAGAAAAACATAAAAAAAACACACATATTTCAACCACATTAATGTATAAAGTCCCTCAACTCGCCACTGTGTTTCCCAAGTTAATTCACATTTGCAAAGCGACTCCAAAAGATTAACAATAAATAAACTATACTTTAAAGAGTAAACACTTGTAAATAAGGGACAGGCTTCGTTAAGAGTGAGACCGATGGGGGAGGGGGGGGATGTCAGGCGAGAAGTTTAAGTTTGGGGGGGGGGGGGATGTGGGGCCTTAAAGCACCCTGGCAAAGCCACCTGCTAGGATTTTAACCGGTCAACACGTTGTTTAAGGATGCTGACAGTTTATCCACTGGTGTTTTGGTCCCGGCATACATTTGCCACCGGCAGTTTTGGTATGGGCGCGATTATGGTGGCGGCGTGGTTTTGGCAGTGGCACGGCCATAGTTTGGCTATTCGGGACACAACACAAGCAGGGCCACAGCTGCCATCTGTCCATGTGGCGAGGAACACGGGGCAGGCTGGGTAAACGAGTAACGTATGTGGTCGGTGTGCTTCTCACGGTGTCATAGAAATGAACAGGGAATGGAATAGTGGACCCATCGGCTGGATTGTAATCTCAAGGCAAATCAACCGTATTGAAACCTGTAAAGTACAGCGACGTGGAGATGCCACCTGGGAGAATTAGGGGTACGGCTAGAGGAAGGCAACTGCTCCATAATTAAGCGTATTTTTTTTCTTTCATTTTGGTATTTATTCACAAATGTTGTTTATGGAAACCTGAATGAGATGTGCGTTGTTTTGTTTAAGAGAAACAAGTAATAACATTTGCGGTTGGATTCCAGAAGGCTGCTGCGATAGTTCGTTGCGATAAGGCCAGATTTTTGCTGTAGCCAGGCGCCACCGCCGCCCCCCCCCCACGCGATCAGTGATTGCCCGAGGCCTCCTCGACGGAGGTTGCGTTGACTTACTGAGAGTTCATGTATCGCTGTTTTTTTCTTTTCTGTTAGGTTTCACTTTTTCCCAGAATGCAGTTTAAAAAAAATCTAGAATTCGAGTCATTAAAGAATGAAGATTAAAAAAAATGAATACTCGACTATTTGACTGCTCTGTCCCTTGTGGTGTGTCGCCCCCCACTTTGTAAACACAGGGGCCAAGGTATTCTAAAAAAATATAATTCAACCATAATTTTGAAAAGGTTAAGGAATAGCCGTGCAATCTCATGCCCGTATTGACTGAAGAGCTTCAACCAGAGGCATCACGAGAGCTCCTGTGAAGTTTATTTGGCCGACTCGTTCTTCACACGGACACACATGATCTTGGAAGAGGTGGAAGTACCCACACTTTACCTGATCTGCATGCCGATCAACTTATCTCAGCAGTTGTGTTAATTTATCCACGGAATAAACTTAAAAAGCTCATTCACAAAGGTACAACTTTTATTAGACGTTTGACCAATTCATTTGTTTGGAGTGTTGTATATGGGAGGAATCTGGTGTACCTGGAGAAACATCATGCATGAGAGAATAACCCTCAGGTTCAAACAAGGTCGAGTCACAATAACTATTCGGTATTGCCATCTCGGGTGGCATGGTGGCAACGTGAGCAGCGCTGCTGCTTTGCAGCAAGTACCCGGGTTTGATCCCTGGCTTGGGTGCCTTTTTATGTGGTGTTTGTGTTCTCCCTGTTCTCACCGGGTACTCGATTCGTCCCACCCTCCAAAGACACGCTGCTGCCCTGGTTAATTGGCCGACTGAGTAAGTTGTCCTCAGTACACTGCAATGTACTAGCGTCACATCATGGGTGTTGCCCCCGCCTTGCGCCCTCTGCCGACATAGGCTCTGGCCTCCCATGTCCCGGTACACAGGATTAAGCGGGTATTGATCATAATATTGCCGTCTCGTGACCATCCCGTGAAGCACCAACCCTAGAACCTGTGAATTATCCAGAGGGTGCCCTTTGTGGCAGTGACCCCCCCCCAAGACCAGTTATATGGCTTTCTGCCGGTTCCAACAATAAAGAACTCTGAGCCCTAAGAGCACTTGGAAAGCAGTTTTCCACATTGCAGTACAACAGCCTCGAAATAACATCTCTATTCGTCGCAGTCACTCGGTTCGTTTTATGCCCAATTTAAGCTTGTAATGTTAATTGTATTGCGACATCCAATTGGTGCTTGACGAGCAGACCATTGAAGTTGCTAAGGCAGTTCGGAGTCTAGTTGTGACTCTTGATTCCTCACAGCCTGGAGACACACAGGTAGCCTATTTCCATCTCAGAAATATAGCCAGACTGCACAACATCCTGTCACCCGCTGATGCCGAGAAGTTAATACGCATCTTCATCTCACAAATCGATTTCTGCAATGCACTGCTCCCTGGCACCCCTGCATACCTGATCAATCGTGTCCAACGTGTGCAGAATGCGGCTGCTGGAGTCCTCACTCGCACACCCATCCTGATCACATTTCCCCTGTACTGATGTCTCACCATTGGCTACCGGTTAAATAGATTGAATTCAAGATACTCTTCCCCTACAAGGCTGTCACTGGCGCTGCTCCCAACATACATCCGTGACCGACTTCAGGCACCCTCCTCAACACAACTTCGATCCACAACCACGGGCTGCTTGCTACATGTGCCCTGATCACACCTTCATTTGATGGGTGATAAGAGCCCTCTCGCGTGCTGCTCCCAGACTCTGGAATGCCCTTCCATTGGAGAGTCGATCGGTTGAGTCCCTGGGCATCTTCAAATCTCGTCTCCAGACTCACTTCTTATGTAAAGCTTTCAAGCCCTCTGGCTAGGACTGCTGATGCGATTCAATGTTGTCATGCCGGGATGATGGCCCTCTGCCGACCTGCGCCTGATCGAGAATATTTATTCCTTGCTGATTTTTTTTCCTCCACCTACCTTATGTTCTATAATTTATTGCTACTATTTGACTTTCAGTTGAACTGTCCTGACGTTGTTGCTGACATGCCGTTCTCTCCACAGCTTGGATTTGAAAAAAAAACCCCAACAGATTTTGTTGCTGATATTCCGTTGTCTTTTTTTGTTGACGCGATTCTCTCCGCAGCTGTGCAGCGCTTTGTGGCCCTCGGGTGAAAAACGCTCCAAAATGCTATTATTACATATGGAGTGAATTCAACACTTCATGCATAAAGAGATACAATACCATTGAAACCAATGAAACGTTTAAAGAACTTATTCAAAAAGCAAGGTCTCTAGCTTTAACCTGCCTGGTTTCTGCATCGTGTAGATGAGCGATCGCATATGTCAGCTCCATTTTCAGATTTTTATCCCCCGATTTTCGTGTGGTCGCCAAATAATCCAAAAGGAGATGCAGGGCAGAGTACAGGAGAACATTGCTGACCGCAAGAGTGTTGCATTCCTGGAAAACCTCATCTCATTGTCAGAAAACACTTAATCCTGTAGAGGGTCGTGGTGAGCCGGAGCCTATCCCGGCAGTAACAGGGCGCAAAGCAGGGATCTACCCACGATGGGACGCCAGTTCATCACCTGGCAGTGAAGGCAATATAGTCTGCTAGCCAATTAACCTATGCATCAGCATGTTTTTTGGACCATGGGAAGAAACCGGAGTGCCCGGCAAAAACCCAC
>JAZEWT010000007.1:22416921-22427852 GCA_036362905.1 Mordacia mordax | reverse complement strand
ACTGGCGTCCCGTCGTCGGATGTATTCCTGCCTTGCGCCCTGTGTTTCCGGGATAGGCTCCGGCTCACCGTGACCCTATATAGGATTAAGCGGTTTCAGACAGTGAGATGAGATGAGACTTTCTGCCGCAATAATAAGCCTGCCTGTCATTGGAGCGGTGGCTCAGCGGTTAGCGCGCTGGTCTACAAACCTAGCTACCTGCGTTCGATCACCGCTTACGGCCGACACCAGCGATTCTCTGAACTGCTCCTCGACCTCCCGTAGGTCGACTCGGCCTCAAATGAGCACCTTGCTCGATGTGTAAACGTCACCGCAGGGGAGACATGCGGCCGGGCTGTGTGCTGGCCACCCATCCCTTTCGTGTGCCGCGTCGGCCTTTATAGGTGCTTCGCTAACGCGGCACTTGACCGTACACTCCGATGCTGTGCGGGCTCTCGTTTGCCTTCTTTTCGCTGTCACTAACTGTTAATTAAACGCATTTGCCCACGTCTGCGACGCTTGCGACCACACAAAACCTCGCGAGCTGTGTTTGACCTGGTTTATAATCTTGACCTTTTGGGTCTCGGCGGCGTGAGTATGAATACCGCTGTCAATCACCTCCACCCGACACGCGTCCATGCGGTAGTTGGGGGAGCCATGGACAAGGCGCGTCGCGGGTCCTAGCACGGACCTTCACTTGCACCGTATCCAGCAGAGGAGGTTGCACAAGCTGGCATTTGTACTGGCGCGGTCGGACCCCCGTTGTGGCCATGGATTACGAAAGCCCGTGTGTTTAACCTGACGGGTAACTACAGTGGTCATTGTTACCGGAGCTGTCTCGGCGACTGTCGTGGCGTCGACGTTACCGATGAGCGAATGTTTACCGATCACAGCAATCGATGGTTAGACACGCGTCGACTGCTGCATAATCGCCAGTAACGCGAGCCGCAGGATTGCAAGTTAATCCCCAAGAGCTTGTTCATCGGGATTAGTGACGCGTGTTTCTTGTCGGTGCCTCCCAATTTTAAGAGGCGAAACGTCGCCGAGAGAAGGAACACTCGACTCGGCTGCCATGAAAAAACACAGCTGTGGCACGCAGTTCCCATTCGTCGCTACGGTTTCTTATTGTTCTAACGGTGAGTACCTGGCGGGTGGCGAACTCTGCTAGCTGTGCGTGACCACACATTGGAGTCCATCGCCAGTCGGTGGCTGCTCCGTGGCTGATTGTTCACATTCGACGCTCTTTTTTTAGTTACCAATGACGTTCTGTGGGTTTTTTTTTCGTCCCCTACCAGCCCGCGCCATGCTAGCGCTAGTCGACGTGAATCGTATTCTGGTCACGCGCCGTCTGCAGGGACAATCGAATTGCGTTCACAAAAGCGACTCTGAAAAATAATGTAACACGTTAATATATATATATTTTGTTGTGGGCACTCGCTTGTACAAGCGGCTGAAATGTCTCGTAGTCCGGTGCTAATATTGCACAGTATTCGTCAACGTGTCGGTGTAAACGGTGCCCTGTTTACACCGAGTCACATCTGCTATAAGACCAGCGACACATTTTACTGTGAATGATCCATCCACTCTTCGCTGTCCTCGCTAACAATCGCTTAGTCCTACGATGTATTAATCGCTTAGCTTAATTCGTTTTTATTTTCTGTTTACTTCATGGCGGTTAGAGTTAAAGCCTTGCACAATTGCGGCGCTGTAGATTCATTACGGTTTTCTTTTTAAATAAATCTATGATTCGCGCAAACAATTGTTGGATCGCAGGAATCCTGCACCCAAAGCTTGCAAGTTCGCGGTGCATTGTCCGTCCTAATAAGTCTCTCCAGCGTGTGTACACTGGCAGCCCCATAATCGCTCTCCGTTTTTGCGATGGAAGGGAGGTCATCTCGTCCCCTGTTCTGGCCGTGACCGCGTTCTGCCCAAGCCTCCTCTTCCCTCGTCGCCATCTCCAGCAGCAATTGGCCAAATCGGAAGTTCTCGACACCACTCCCCCAAGGCTCCCTTGGGTCTGGTCTCCGCAGACCGCCAGGTGGCGCTCGCGGCCCACCGGTTGATAATGGCGAGGTTGACTGACTCGACCTAGCGTAGTGGGAAGAGACTCTTCCACTGTAAAGCGGCTTTGTCGGCAATAGCATCCATGCCACAAAGTTGCTGCAAAGAGGATGAACACTGACGCTTAAACCCACGTTTAACGCTGTCAACAAATCCCGCACAGGCATGTGTGACAAGCTGGGTACGGCAGCGGCCTTGGGTATCGCTGAGCCTGGTTACATCCGCATAGCGACAGTGGCAGAGGCGGCGGTGCTGCACCACGGCTGCTGAAGGAGCCGTTGGAGGGCCGCGCCTCTATCCGTCTGCTTCCGGCTCGTGACTCCTCGCTGCCGAGTACCTGCCAGAGTTCACCTTGAGCGGCCGTTGTCTCAGTCGACGTGACGACAAGTTGCTGGCCCTAGGTTCCTTCCGTTTGCAATGAGGCAATCTCCGAACTTACGAAATCCTCAAGTCATCCTCGCCCAAGACAACTGATAAAGATCCCTTCTGCGGGGACAGCGTCCTCTAACCGCTTCTTGCTGGTTGGGTCGTGAGTGGCAGGATGCGGGAGGGGAGCGTGAGGTTAATGGGTGGTGGTAGAGAAAGTGAGGTGCAGGCGCCGGGGCTTTGACCACAAGGATGTCGCCGGTTCAGTGTGCGACTCAGCCATTCGCAGAGCAGACTGTGCTCCATTTAATCCGCGCGGACGGATTTGTGCTGGGGGTAAGGAGAAGTAGTCACTGTGACCTCCCCCCCTCCCCGCGCCTCACAAGTCTGTGACGAACAGGCACGTTCTGATGTTGCAGGTTACCCTTGTACCCACACCCCAGTTGGTCAGCAACTTGTTCAAACGAGGAGGCTCACCCTGATAACTGGACGTTTACCAGGCTAAGGGAGACGTCACTCTCGTAGGCTCCCTGCTGCGTGCAAACCCTCAAGCAGGGGTTGTCAAACCATGACACCTGAAGGTGTGCATGCACCTGTTTTCCACGGACCCCTAAGTGGTGATCACAGACCACTAATTGGTCGTGACCCATCGGTTAAAAATGGCAGTCCATGGGAGCTTGCAACTCCTTTAGTAATGTCTGGAGATGGTCAGCCTAATTGGCACCTTTTTTTGACAATATAAATATATGTAATGATGTAGCATTTCACGGCTCGATGCGTGATGATCGCTTCGAAAAGCTGCACTCTCGCGACCGCCGCGTCGATTGCTTCCTCTCTCCACCTCGCGACTGAAGGTGATTTTACTGTCTGACAATATCACATGTATCAAGCTCTAAGAGACACCAAACCCGGTGCATTGTGAAACGTGTATTTGGTGTTCGCGGTTCTTCTGTTGTCAAAGTATTCCTACATCGGTTGGCCGCGTCTCTGATGCGGTGCCATTTCGTCTACGGTAGCACCACCTCCAGCCTTCGCTGGAATTGAACCGAACCCACTTGCTCTCCACCCTGTGTAGATGTGTTGCCGCCCGGGCAGTGCCACCTGCTGAACCACAGCGTCGTGTACGTCAACAACGAGCTGTGCCTCTCCGACATCGGCATCTATGGATTCGACTACGACTACACGCTGGCGCTCTACTCGAAAGCGCTGCACGCCAAGATCTACAACATCGCGCGTGATATCCTCATCCGGCAGTACAAGGTGCAACGTGTTCTAACGCAATACTTTTTTTTGTTGAACATCTCTCGCCCCAAGTGATTCAAATCCCCAGTTGCCAAGTTGAATTATTGTTTTAATGAAGTCTCCAGTGCCAACTCTGTGGCTTATGTGCTCCCCTTCCCTTCAGTACCCGGAGGCGCTGAACAAGTACGACTACCGGCCAGATTTTGCAACCAGAGGTCTTCACTACGACATCCGCAAGGTTAGGGGTTAACGGGAAACGCTGGGTCAAGATCCGGTGCGTGTAACAAACGCTTGGGTTTGTGTGACGACGGCAAAACGAGGTTTGTCTCTAGTGTTGGCTTCAAGCAGGCCTGGCCCTGACGGGTGAGCAATCGGGCAATTGTAATCCAGGGAGTGTTGAGGTCAACAACAACAATGCACTACGCTGTGCAGAAATGTCTGACGTTTTACTTCACATGCTGGGGTGGGTGGGTAGTGGGGGGCAGGGGGTGGGGGCAGGGGGGGGGAGGTTTTTTTAATTCAGGCGGCGGTGAGAATTTGTAGCATGGACCGACCAGACCTGCTGTCATTTGTAACGACTATGAGCCTAAAAAGCAATGTGAACACGGGGATGACATTGCTCGGATGATTCGCTACCGCACCCGCAATTGGCCCTCGGGTCTGGCGCGGCCGCGCTGTAACCGCCGCCTGTGTCACCCAGGGTCTGCTCATGAAGATCGACGCCTTCCACCACGTGCAGCTGGGCTCCGTGTACAGGTGCGCGAGCCCGGCGACATCGCACCCCTCGCTGTCGCGGCCGACGCGCTCGTGTTTCCCGTTTCGCCGGGCCGTCGAGATTCGCGTTTTGTCCCCCGCGCCGTGAAATTCCTCGTAGCTTCAACGGTGCAGCTGTGTGGTTGAGTCTCTTTTTTTTTTGGTCTCTACTACTGTGGAAGAGGAGGCAAAGTACCACTCCAGAGAAGGAGCGTAGACTAGATTTTTGTCGGCAGGGCTATGCCTTGTGTGTCTCATCTGTACCGAGGTGACTCGTGTTAGCACTGCAGCCAGAAAGTTGACCGTTCGAATCCTCTGTCAACCACACAATCATTTAGTGATTGATTCAGAACCTGCGGCTTTAAGGATGCACAGCATTAATGCGTGCGTGTGTGTGTGTGAGTGCAGCAATGCCCTATAAGAGTCTCTGTCCAGATTTGGAGTTGACGGTTCATCAGATCGTGAAGGGGAAGTGACTCGTTAAAACCTGACACCCGCAGTCCTTTCTCAATACACTGCTATTAAAGCTTCCCTTAGTCAGCAATGGGGGTTGTGTCGCATGCTTCACTATGTAGGACAGTGTGAGTTGGATGCCACAATCGGTTTGGAACATCTCCTCGCTACAGAAATATGACCGAGGTTGACAGGTTACTTCCGCTGTGCCACCGCTCAACCCTAATAACCAGATTCTTGTATTCATGACTTTGCGTGTCAACGCATGGCACAGTGACCCACAGGTTCTGCCTAAGGACACAGCATTGCTTCCCTGGTGAAGTCCATCACAAGGTTGACTTAATTGCTGCAGCCCTGACTGCGGGTATGGCTGGGACGCTCACTGCTGCGGTCGTAACGACTGCCGGCTCTCTCTGCAGGGGCTACGCGCCGGTGCCAGACAGTGAAGTCATCCAAGCCTACTGCGGCACCCACGTGCGCCTTCACCAGATGACCGACTTCTACGGCAAGGTTGGTCTCTTCTTGTGCTGAGCCACCTGCTTTCACTCGTGCCGGACTCTCTCTCTCTGTCTCTCTCGCCTGCTCGCTCGCCAGCTTGTCGCCCATTCGTCCCTCCGCGATTCACCTCGTCCGGACGTCCACGAGCCCATGTACTCGCTCGCTGAGTCGGCTCTGGCGGTGCTTGCGCAGGCAGGGCTTTGTGAGATGGGGGGGGGAGTGGAGGAGCACGTTGGCTTAAATTAAAACAATAATCAAATATGTGTAGTGAGACAGGACCTGCTTTCCTGAGCATGTTGGCTCGCTGCCAAACGTAACTTAATTTGTGCTTACCCGCAGTGGTACAGTCTGGGTAGCCCCGTGTCTCTGTCTGCTTGGCACCAGCTGCCTGTGTGGATTAGACTCCATGTGGAGTCGTGAAAAGACCGCACCTGGTGGGGCGGTGGGGGGGGGTTGGTGCTGCTCTGGCCCTAGATGCCAGGGTGTGAGGAAGGGGGGGGGGTAAAAAGGCCGTGCTGCCCCCCCCCCCTCCTCCTCCCCACTTTTGATTTTTGTTTATATTCTGATGTCATCACGGCCAGAGTTGGTAATGTTCCCCTTCCGATGTTTTCTGCACGCTGCCAGATCCTGCGGTTAAGATGATAATTAACAAATCTGCATGTTTAAATCAGTTCTTTGCAGTCCTCCCCTCCCCCCCGGCAATGGTGATGTCACTTTCGCTCGGTCGCTTCTGGTGTTTTCAATTGGCGCGAGGCATCGCCTCCCCTTTGATCTCCGGTGACTTGCGGCTCTGATGTTGTTGTGTACGGCGAGCAGGGCAGTCTAATGAAGCAGTACATGGACGTGTTTTCCATCCCGGAGATGAATCTGCTGTCCAGCGTCAACGACTATTTCGTGACCAACAAGATCGAGTACGACCCCACGCACCTCTACCGGGACGTGACGGTACGGCCTCGTGCCCACCGGCCTTGTCACCAGTCGGCTGCCCTGCCGGTTGCTGCATGGCCCCCGGTCCGGCGTGTGCCGACTGGCAAAACACTACGTGCCGCTGAAACATTGTGTCTGTTTGGCGAGCCGGCTCATCTTTAAAGCCTCTTAAAAATGCAGTGAACACATTTCTGGGTTTGCACTACTTTTGCAAAATTAACGTAACGGCACAATTATTTCGGTGTAATTGTACGCGGCGTCCCACGTCTCGCATCCTGATGTTGTGGCTGAGCTGTTTGAGACGGCTGACCATGTGGATGGAAGTTTCACGCTGTCCCTCCTTGAGTCTGACGTGATGCGGTGTCAGACGATCAGACAAATCTCTGTTCGTTTGGTTCATTATTGATGGTGATTTGCCACATGATGCACAGTGAAATGGACGAACGGATACCTCCCGTACAGTGTAAACAACAGAGAGGGGCTGGGTGCCTGTCTGGGCAATGCTACGGTTGCTGGCTGCTAGCCTCGTGATGCCACGAGGCTAGTCCAGGCACAGCGGACGTGACCATCTCCCGTTTGCCTGTGGATGACGGTGGCCTGTTCTCCCCGAGGGATGGGATTGGCGTGCTCTCGTATAGACCTAAGTCACTTGCAACTAAATTAAGGCAATGTTAACCGACCTTTACAATAGCATTGTTATTTTCCAAATTTGTATTGTAATTAACTTGTACTTCACCTCTGTCTACGTGGCTTCTGGTTGCGACTGGATCGGTTTGATCTCATCGACATGGCATAGGGGGGTTTTTTTCGCCTACTAATGGCAAAATATTGTTGCCGGAATGTGTTTTCTAGACGTAGTTATTATTATTATATAATGCTCTTTAAACAAGTTGATTAACACTTCATTGGAGAGCCTAAGCAGCTTTAAGGTTGGCTCATAAACAGATCTGCCCTACAACAGACGTGTGTGTGTCAGAGCAGAAACATTGTACTGTGCAACATGTTGATAACATGTTGATGACATGTCTCAGACTAGCGGAGTTGGCACTGATGTAAACTGGACGCAACCATTTTGCGTCACGAGATAGGGGGAAGAAGAGAGAACTGACAACCACAGCCCTACCACCCCCTGCCCCCGCGAAACGCTCACTTTGGAATGTTCTGATTGAAATGTGGTGCAGCTGGTGCTGACCCCGTACCGAATCCCTTGCACAGGGCTTCTGTACTCTCTGCGGCAGCACGCAGTTCATTGCAATCTCACGACCAGAGCTGCTTTGATGTGGTTACGTAACACATCGTATTTTATGAGCTGCAATTGTACGGTCCCGTTTCTTTTTCTTCTTCTTCTTCCGGGAAAGTATCCTTTGTATCGGTTGTCACTGTTCTGGGGGTGCACGGCTGCTGAATGACTGCCTCTGTTGGATGTGGACTTGCTCCGTCCGTGCTCTGTTAATTAAAGCTACCACTTTGGAGGGGAGCTTCCATCCGGGGGACTCTTGTCACGTTCCCAAACACATGTCGTCACGATGACGTAGAATTGCCACGGTCGTGAGCGTGCCACTGGCCTTCGCTACGCTACCCTGTGTGCCATGCCTGCTCTGGGAAGCGATCGCTAACGGCGCTCTGCACTGCACCCTGCATGGCTCTTATAAAACCTTAACCTTCGTACGCCGTCTCAGTGGTGCTGTGCTTGGCCGTACTGCCTGGGACCCAGTCGTATGGCCTTGGCAGCTGTTCCAGTGTCATAGCTGATGCTCGGCTGTCGCATAGATGGGCTCCGTTTCCCAGTGGCAGAGCCTTAAAAGGTACAGGGGCTATGTTGATCATAAATCGAATTAGCAATACGCGGCTGTGTACGTCATCACAGCTGTCGGTCATCCCTGTCCGTATGTGTCTTGTGTGCGTCACGGCGTGCGTCACGTTTACCGCATGCGTCACGTTTACTGCAGCAGACCAGACTACGGTGATCGCTTGGCCGAGACTGTGCTGCCGTCAGCGTCCCTACGCATGCGCTGCGAACCGGCAATGTGTTGACATTTCGCACGGCGGCGTGAGATGAGTATCTCTGTCCATAGCGTAGCTCCCCTCCCCGCCCCCCCCGTGAATGCTCCATCCAAGCAACGTTGTCACATTGCGGAGTAAATAACCGGGGTCGTGGTGATGTCAGTTTCCGCATAATGGAAGCGTGCCGTTGATGTACGTTTCCGCTCATGGGGACCGTCGCCTGGAAGTTTACCAACAGGCGTGTAGCCGCAATGCTCGGACACATTGACCCGTGCAGCCGTACTG
This sequence comes from Mordacia mordax, assembly GCA_036362905.1. Classification (NCBI taxonomy): domain Eukaryota; kingdom Metazoa; phylum Chordata; class Hyperoartia; order Petromyzontiformes; family Petromyzontidae; genus Mordacia; species Mordacia mordax. The sequence goes on along the minus strand of JAZEWT010000007.1, from coordinate 22,419,284 downwards.
GGGCTATTGCTTCTGTCTACACGCAGCGATTACGGTGCACGATGCACCTGGCAATGGCCAAGTGCACTTGGCTCCCTTCCGTTAGTCAATGCTGTTGACCATTGGTACACATTTTGGGATGATGCCACCGAGAGTAAGGTTGGGTTGCGTTTCGTGTTCCAGCTGCATGACTGAAGACTACTGCGGTATGAACATGGCTCTTGGACACCACAAGCTGCTGCTAACTTGACCTAAGAGAAGAGATTTTGTCCAAGTGCTGTGGATCTACAAATAGGAATACTAATCTGGATTACCAGGAGAGTAGTTCGGGTCATTTACTCGGCACTAGCAAACTTCTAGACCGGTGGAGTTTGTGATGTCAGTGAGCGTCTTAAGCTGAAAAATAACGAGGGAACTTTGTCTCCCAAGATTGTTACTGCCTTGGTGTTGCTCGCACACTTGTTTGTCCATTGCAGTAGGAGAAGGCGCAGGATGTTCTGTTCGCGATTTTGTTGGCCCCGGTCTGGAATTGAACGCCTGCCGTACAGAATGTACGCCAAGACAGGCGCGCGCGCTTGTGGACAGCGCCAACAAACGCTCCCTTCTAGAGACGCACGTTTTGTAAACAGCCGTCAGCTTGTGCTCACGTATGGCTATGAGGGGTGGGGGCACTGTTGGTGGGCACTGCCAAACCAGGGTCTTTACATGAGTATCATTGTTAAAACTTAAATCGTATGATTTTCCATTCTGGTTCTGCAAACTGTCTGGCTGTGGAGATCCATGCCTGTAAACAGCTGGCAATTTGCCAGCCTTTGCACAAGGCCTCTTGCTTTCACTGTTTAATCTCTCATCGGTGGTTTATAGGAATGGTTAGCAATAAGAAACTATAATTGTTGTACACTCCCCAAAAATGCCTTGTCTATGTCGGATGCGTTTGTAACATGGGGGTGAACAACTGTCTTGGTTGGATGCAGGAATGTGTAGGCGGCGTTGTGTCCGCTCCTCCTCGAGAGGCTTTGCATAGAGCCTAGAGCCCGGCCAACCGTGCACGAAGTCTGGCTCGGTGCCAGGACGAGTGCGCCGAGGCTGCGCTTTTGTGTTATTTAGGTGACGCATAGTAGTTGGAGGAGGAGGGGCAACGTTAACTATGTTGAAGCGCATTGATGTCCATTGACCACTGAGCATCTGGACCAGACCCCTGCCTGGCAAACGGGTCTCGTTTTTATGTTAGGTCTGATTGATGGAAATGGTTTCTAAGCAAATGGTGACTCTAGCCGTAACCCTACAGGGCACAACGCAGCTGTTCATCACTTCGCTGGAAGGGGACTTTTTTGTTGTTGTTACTAATTTAGGTGGAGGTCAACTCTGTACTGTTTTTGGGATTGAAACTTAACTATTCCCAGCCTGTGAATCGACTGCTAGAGACTCTTCCCGCGGATGATTTAACCTGAAATCACCATGCTACCCGTTATAGGTGCCTAGGACACCAGATACCTCACTGCGATTGGTTGTGACAGGAAATTAATCTTGGATCTATTATTTCTTTATTATGTGCAAACTGGTGAACCACTCAACCGTCCTGCATCTTACGTCCACTCCTAACATGTACAGCCATGAAAACATCACTTGCTGTTTATATAACGCTTGGATTTCATTCAAGGTACATAAATATCGTGGCTGGGAATGGAACAGCGGATTTTATTAGCTTTGGCGTGAACTCTACGTTCATGCGTGGAGTGTATCTTGTGATGGCTGAGATACAATTTTCTCACAAACGCTGATAAAATGATCTACTTGACGGCAGTGTTATGGATGAAATTATTAGTTTGTCTGTTCACCAAATGCCAACATGGTAAAGTGGCAACAATGTGTGGCCTCTGGTAAAGATGAGCGATCGGTGGAAATTGGCACATGTGGCGGTTTTTGACCAAAACCCACACCTGCTTCCTGTAAAACCTTGCTGCCTTTTATGACCTGTTTACATCTTTAATAATTAATGCATCCCAAATGTTGAGTGATGGTCGATGTGGTGAGCACAATACAGGACGACAATTCACTGATAATGGGCCATAATTACCTGTCAAAGCCTCAGCTCTCAAGACATTTTAAAGGCGGTTCCTACTACGTTGTTTTGTCAATTCCATCGGGTGTCTTTGTGATGTGGAAATGGAAGAGAAACTACAAGGTTCCACGAATTTTGAAAAATCTTTCACTGAACGGTTCTTCGGTCGACCAGGTATTACTGTGCCCTTAATACTAGGCTCCGTTTGTCTGGACGAAAGCCACTGCCCCCTCCGCCAATGGTAACTCTCATCTCATCTCATTATCTGAAACCGCTTAATCCTATATAGGGTCACGGTGAGCCGGAGCCTATCCCGGAAACA
>JAZEWT010000007.1:22382648-22398501 GCA_036362905.1 Mordacia mordax | reverse complement strand
GCCAGTCCATCACCGGGCACTGCGGGCAATTTAGTTGGCAAGCCAATTAACCTATGCAGCAGCATGTTTTTTGGACTGTGGGAGGAAACCGGAGTGCCCGGGAAAAAGCCCACGCGAACACGGGGAGAGAACTCGCAAACTCCCACACAGAAAGGCACCCGAGCCGAGATTCGAACCCAGGACCTTCTTGCTGTGAGGCGACAGCGCTACCCACTGAGCCACCGAACACAAACTCCACACGGGTGCCCGAGTCGGAAATCAAACGGCCCCTGGCAAGACTTGGAAGCGCAGATGCTACCACTGCGTAACTATGGTAACAGCCCACATGCCTCTCGCGTGTCTGCGGTACCGTGTGCGCAGGACCTGACGCTGCGTCATGGCTGGCGCACGGGTGCCATCGTGCCGGAGCTCGAGGGAGAGATCCGCATCATCAACGGGCAGGAGTACACGGAGACCCTCACGTGGTTGCAGTCGCTCACGGGCCTGCTGGAGCGCATGCAGGTGAGGCGTCGGGCTCGAGTGGTGCGCAGGCGTCGGCCGTGCGGCTGCGCGGGGGTTCGCGGTGTTGTGGAGACGGACGGTTTTGCTCCGCATAATTAGGAGCGTCGTGAAGTTATCCTGTGGGTTGATCTACTCCCTGTTGTGAGGTTCGCTGGTGCGGCGAGGAACACTACCGCCTCACAGAAGGTCCTGGTTTCGATTACCGACTCTAGTGCCTCAATGGAGTTTGCATGTTCTCCTCAGTGTCTGCATGCATTTTTTGCCAGGTATTTTGAACTGTTCCCACAGTCCAAAAGACGTGCTGTTTAGGTGATTTCTTCTAAGTTTCCCTGAGTGTACGGAGATATTATAACTTGCTCGCCCCTCCCTGTTGGACAGCTGTTGAAAAGCTACATCGTTGAACGGTTCTTTCCAAGCGTAAATAAAAATTGAAGTCTTAAACGTTATGGCACTGAAATTGCAAAATCAATAGGATTTTCTCTCTCCCTGACACCCCACGTTTAAAGCTTACTATAACTCCTATACAGTGCTAATAACTTTATTGACACCGGCCACTGTTCTGAGGCCCATCTTATTTTTTAACACCCGTCTTGCCTGGATTAAACAATAGTCAACACGTTACATCGGTCACTTCACATTTTCGTAAAAGGTGAGATTCTCGTATATCCTGACAATTTAGTGACCTCGGATAGAACAACGTACAGTCCACGTCGTGTGCCGTAGCCACGTATGGCCTGTGCTATCGCACTTGTACAGTGACGCATGCCTGTCACGTGACCCGCCGTATTGCGTGTCCCGCGCACTCAGATGTACCGTGGTCAGGAGGCCCAGATGATCCTCGCTAAGTGGATGAAGGAACGCGAGGTGCTCAGGTAAGATGGATGTTGTCATCGTAAGTTTTTTTGGGGGGGGGCAGCACTAGCGTTTGAACGGTGATTGAAGTTTAAATAGTCTCGCTGACCAAATCAACGGAGGTGGGGCGTTTAACCTCCACTGGGTAACCTAAGCCAGTGTGGAAATTCCATATTGTCATGGCAGCACTGTGAAGCACTTTGTGACCCTCGGATTAAAAGCGCTCTATAAATGCAATTATTATTTGTTTTCTGCCATTTTATAAAATCTGTCCATGAGCCACTTAACCCAAATTTAAGGTTCGTGTATTTCACTACAAGTGTGGTAACCACAGTTTGATTTCCAGCCATGGCGAATATCGGCAGACCTCTGAATTGGTCAACAGTTGAAAGCGTTTGGCGAGCAGTGCATCACCCTGTGATCTGGAACAGCTTGTGGAATAAAGTAGAAAGGCTTTGAAGTGACCTCTTGCTGATGCATTCCCACATGCCCTGCTCCATCACTGTTAATAGCATTGTCGCCAACGCTATTGTTTGTGTCTCATGCTGGAAGTGCACTCAGCCACCAAGTTGACACTCATTCATTCGACTCTCACCTCGGTCACGTGACGACCACCTCGCACATCTCTCCTCTCGAGCGCGCTCGCAGATCCAAGACGAAGACCCTTTTCAACCCGCACTTCGGCAGCATCTTCCGCACGTTCCACAACCCGACGTACTTCTCGCGCCGGCTCTCCCGCCTCGCCGACGTGTACATGGCGTCGGTGAGCTGCCTCCTCAACTATGACATGGGCTACACGTTCTACCCGCGCCGCATGCCCCTGCAGCACGAGTCTCCCCTGTGGATCGATCAGCTGTGCACCGGCTGCGTCAAGACTCCTTACCTGGCCGAGATGGTGCACATCCGCTGAGCGCCGCTCCCCTCTTCCACCCCGATTCCACCTCCTTCGGATATCATTGTGCTGCTCGCTGGCTTGCCTCGGAGCCCTGGACACCTGCCCTTGTGTTGGGGAAAGGTTGGGTGTTTGGGATTGACTTCAGCAGCCAGTACGTTGTTGGTTAAGATCTGGCAGAGGAAGGGTTTCATTTGGAGTGAATCAAATTAGACGTTTGTCCTAAATGGCAATGCAGCCATGATTAAAAAAAGAAAAATCACTGCAAGAGGAGAGGGAATTGGGGTGACATGAGGGTAACTTTCTGCCCTGGACTGCCCACAGGCAGAGATGCCCAATATCAAAAGTGCTGGGTGAAAAAGACTTGGCAGGTGGAGAAGAAATGGAGTTGATGCTGAAAGAAACCATGTTTTTAAAATGCCGATTGTCTTGGTGCTTTGAAATGGAACATTGTATTTGGCTGGGGTAAAGGAGATGCTGGGATTGAAGGGGGGAAAAGGTTTGGACTCGTTTTTTGAGGAAAATGTGGTAACCAGAAGCTCGTGGTGTGGAGGCTCCACACCAATTCACACGATCTGCCACCACTTTAAGTGCTCAATGGTCCTTTTTAAAACTTTCCTTAGCAGCAACAATGTCCAGAACTCTATAACCTTATATCTACTGGGGTTGTTAATGGATGGTCACCTTTTTAATAGTTTAGGAAATCCATTCATTATTTCATTAAAAAAAAAATCTCTGTTAAACGGTTGTCACTAAAATGTTATCGTCAAAATCGGCAACATGTGGACTGGATATTTGACTACACTTTGCTCATTTTTAAATAATGCAAACAAATTCTACTCCAATTAAACTGCCATTAACAACCTCTGGTCCAACCCCTTTAACATCATTTTTTTTTTATATCTTGGGATGATTACGTGGAGAGGCTTGTGGTTTGTGACATCACCTTTCCTGCAATCTCTGGTGCCCATGTCACTCATGCTGTCCCACCGTTTTACCCTCTAACTTCATAGTTGGTTGTTGTTGTGGTGGTGGTGGTGGCGGCGGCAGTAGCTGCTGCGTGTGGCATAGTTTAAATTTTTTAATTTCTCAGGCGTGTTCGTCGCGTTGACTCACACTGCCGCTTCGGTCGTCGCCCTGTGGATGGACCGTGAGACGCACAACGTGTAGCTGTGACGGGCGTTGGGAAGGGGCCCCCCCCCCTCCCTTCCAAACGCAGTGGCACAGCGGCAAAAATTCTGCTATTAAGTTTACCCGTTTACAAACGAGAAAAAAATCGATAAAAATATTGTTTTAACTTTACATATTTCCTTTTTTTTTCTTCCTTAATCATGTAACTGGTCAGTGTTTCTTAGTTAAGAAGATTTCACCCTGGGTTTGACCCCAGTGCTGGGGGGGGGGCGGCTATGTGCAAGCAGAGCTCTTGCCATTTTTTTTAGTTTGTAATTTTTAGTTGAGTGATTAGATTTCCCTCTTAAGTAGATTGCTTTTTTTTTTTTAACGATCAACCACAATGAGATGAAAATGCGACCGTAATGGCTCAAGAATCAGCAGCAAAGGGAAGTGTTTATCCCCCAGTATGTGGATGATTGGGAGACCTGCATCCGAGAGATGTTCACGCAGTTGCCAGTCGGCACACCTGTCGACACCACCCCGTGGTGTTTGTGTACAAACCATAGGCATTACTGGAAACCTGTCTACTTGTGCTTACCTTGTGTGCACGTGTGCAAATGCAGATGCTAGCCTTTATCAATGTGCATCAGGTCTGCATCCTTGCTCAATGTTACGTTCCCATATTCCATACCCTGTTTTGAGCATTGCTGTGTGTGTGTGTGTGACACCTTATGTGCACCAGCCTATCCAGATTCATGTTCACCAAATGCTGCTGTCAATGATTAAAACCTAATTTTTTAATTTCGCATCTTCAAGATAAAAATTCCGCTCTTGGGTTTCCCAATCATGCCGCGTGCATGTTTACAGTGGACGCAGTCCCTCGCGAAATATTGGCCGGTGTGTGTGTGTGTACGGAGAAACGGTCGTATAACCCTCGGCCATCGTTTAGCTTTTTTTCTCTTCTCTCTTAAAAAGAAAAGACGCGGTTGCAATTATATATCTAAAAAAATAAATGACTTGAAATCGTTCTGCGGAAAAGATGACGCTTTGCTACCTGAGGAGACGCGGCAGTGCACTGCTTGCATTCGAGTGAAGGAGAACTGTTACAGGGTAATGATGACACGACGGGTTTTTAAAAAGTGACAGGAATGTCCGTCTCGTAGAGTGTAGAGGAAATCTGACAACCGCTACATGGCCCAAGAAAGGGTTTATCATCCTTTTGATGGTTATTCATTGCCTGGAATTGATATGTGTCTCAAATCAGGCTGTCTATTCTTTTTGCTTTGAAGTTTCATCACGTATTTTTTTTTGCTAATTGTGACTGGATTTTTTTTATTGTCTAAGCGTTTAAATCTGTCTGACCATACAAGGTTTGTTTATCGAGGCTTTACCATTGTGACGTTTAGCGGAGAAGGGCTGCAAGGCACCAAATATTGACTTTGTTTCAAAGCTGATCTGTGACATGTGAAACGGCCCTTTCACATTCATTTTAAAGTAGGATGTCACCTCTTTTAAAAACATTTGATCTTTTTTTTTTAAAGCATATTTATTGGCCACATGTAACTCTTCACCCAATGTTCCTAACCTCCAGACGGATAGTAAATGCATCACTGCCACCTCACATACTCGTAATGCTACTCTGGCACCTGCTTTGCCCGTGTGCTGTGCTTGTTCAGAGTTATGGGGTGACCCCATAGCACTATCGTCCATTTCTCTTGCCCCGTTATTTACGCACGAATCTCAACCCGACCAACCACGTGTTCCAATGCCACCCTGTGCCAACGGTGGAAGGCTTTTCTAACCGATGGCATTAACTTGGATCATTTTGAAGAGGTGCGAAAGGTAACAAGATCATAGCAGTGCCAGTTGACCACACTCGGCAATTTTTCCCCCATTTGACGCGCAGAAAGCACAACCTTACTCAACATAACTTAACCTGTAATATATGGTGCAAGAATAGAGCGTAACGCTGGACAAGCATGAATTCAACTGCTGAACAAAGCGGCTCCTTTAAAATACCACGTGCCATTGGTTTGGTATCGGAGCAGATCCTCCATCTGGGGTGGGGCAGTGGTAATTCTAGCTGCGGTGCTGGTTTAACGGTCCAGCGGTTATCGTCTGGTCGGGATGTTTGCACCAGTCTCTGGTGAAATTTTGAGATCCGTCATCGTGCTGCGCCGCGATGAACCGTGGGATTGTACGGGGTGGCACACAGAACCCAAAATCTCCCCACTATGTTCCTCCTAGGCTTTGTGGTCTCGTCTCATTTTAACGTCAATCTAGTGCCGTCTAGATGGTGGACTCGACATTATTATTGTTATTATTTACACACTAAACTTGCCATACAAATACATCTACTGCCCATCAACTTTAACATCATGCGTGTGTGCTAAATAATGGTGGCAGGAATGCAGTGGTAGTGGGCTTTTGGTCGATTAATTCTATCAAATGCAATCTACAGGTAGCCAGTTTTGATTCAATCTCCTGGCCTGGCAATTGCCGTAGTGATTACAGTTCTTTCTATCTGCCCGCTTGGCTGTCCACCGAAATGTACTCCTGCAATAGTTGATAACGTACAGTGCCACAGCAAGAGCCCTGATAACGAGCAGGCGGTAGGTGAAGTTTCATGTTTCTGTTGGTGCCCCGTAGAATCCTGTTTTTTTTTTTCCCGTGGAAGCTGTTACGCGAATTTTCATCCAATAAAGCTGTTTGTTAACTAATCCTCTTGCCACGGTGCTTCCTAACTAGCTGGAGAATGCAACATCGACCAGTTACAAGCCTCAACATGTGTGTAACTTTGGTGCAATGGCCACGGATCACTAAATGACGCTCGTAGCTCACCGGTTGGAGAAGGCGGACCTAATGGAATTGTGAATACTCCCAAGCACGCGTGGGTACTTTCCGCAGTTTGGCAAAATAAATGAGTGCTCGTGTCAAAGCAAGATGTGACGCTTTGGCAGACGGTGGTGGCACCGGTTCACAGCGTGGATTCCTTCCTGATTGCTCTTTGAGTCGCCCTCTCGCCCCGCAAAGCGTCGACACCGAGAGCGGCGACATGGCAGTGGTGCCGTGCAAGTTGACACGGAGAGGAGCAGCGCTCGACACGCTTACACTGAGAGCAGTTGAGAGCAATTCCCATACATTGAGCTGTGACTATCAGCATCATCTCATCTCATTGTCAGAAACCGCTTAGTCCTGTACAGGGTCGCGGTGAGCCGGAGCCTATCCCGGTAGACACAGGGCGCAAGGCAGGGATATACCCAGGATGGGACGCAGCAGCATGTGTTTTGGACTATGATAGGATACCGGAGTGCCCGGCAAAAACCCACGCGGACACGGGGAGAGAACTCGCAAACTCCCACACAGAAAGACACCCGAGCCAAGATTCGAACCCGGAACCTTCTTGCTGTGAGGCGACAGCTCTACCCATTGCGCCACCGTGCCGCCCATCATATTATTATAATCATTGTAATTGTTATTCAACGTTGCTGCCATGCGCCACTAGGGGTCGGTCGCAGTCTTCCGTTGAGCGCAGCCCAAACCACAATTCACATTTTTTGAGACGTTTATCCACCGCGGATGAGTAAGTGGACCCAAACATCCACCAGAGGGACTCTCATCTCATTGTCTGAAACCGCTTAGTCCTATACAGGGTCACGGTGAAGCCGGAGCCTATCCCGGCAGACACAGGGCGCAAGGCAGGGATACACCCACGATAGGACGCCAGTCCATCACTGGGCACTGCGGGAAATTTAGTTTGCGAGCCAATTAACCTATGCAGCAACATGCTTTTGGACTGTGGGAGGAAACCGGAGTACCCGGCGAAAACCCACGCGGACACGGGGAGAGAACTCGCAAACTCCCACACAGAAAGGCACCCGAGAAGAGATTCGAACCCGGGACCTTCTTGCTGTGAGGTGACAGCGCCACCCACTTGGCCACCGCGCCGCCCTGTACTGATTGTGTGTTTTTTGTTTTTTCACAATTGCTCTCGATAGTCGTGCTTTTCGACATAACCGTGTCGAGCGTTCCTTCGCGACGTTTCGCCTCCCACGTTCGATTAAACGGTCGATGCCTTCAACGCCCTCATTCAGGACTGGGAATGGGGGTTTTGCTGGTCGGGATATCTTTTTAACTTGCTGGTGCTGGTAGGGGGGGGTTGCTGGTTTGGTGGCAGTGACGCAAGAAAAACTTTAAAGTTTAAACCTACTTTTAGATCGTTCTATGCACGAGTGAGCAACTCCGTTTTAAGGTCGCTGCGACGCATGACGTGGTGTCCAGCGCTGCGCCCGGCCGCCTTTGTCTCTCCAGTGCCGACGATGACACACACACACAGTCGTAAGTGGTCGCGCGCGGAAGTTGTAAATACCGCCGCTTTCCGTCACCGATCTCCCGGTGTGGCACCATCACGCGTGCGTCACTGGCCGGTTGCGTGTGCTTTCCGAGAAGGCTGTGCGTAAACAAATACAAAGCTCCCCCGTGTAGCCTTAACAGACCGTGGGGACAAGTGCAATTAGCAAGCACCTAATAATAATAATAATAGAGGCCGGCATGGGATACGAGGCGACACCACTCCCGACCGCATTTGTCTCTCGAATGGCAATGTTTAAACGTCGAACCTCGTTTGAGGCGGAGTCGCCCTAGCAGAGACCCAGGAGCAGTTCGGATGATCCTCACTGTTAGCCATGAGAGACACTCGACATCGAATCATCACGTTCGTAACAGGGCGACACGGTGGCCCAGTGGGTAGCGCTGTCGCCTCACAGCAACAAGGCCCGGGTTCGAATCTCGGCTCGGGTGCCTTTCTGTGTGGAGTTTGCATGCTCTCCCCGTGTCCGCGTGGGTTTTCGCCGGGCACTCCGGTTTCCTCCCACAGTCCAAAAACATGCCGCTGCATAGGTTAATTGACTTGCAGACTAAATTGCCTGCAATGTCCGGTGATGCACTGGTTTCCCATCGTGGGTATATCCCTGCCTTGCGCCCTGTGTCTGCCGGGATAGGCTCCGGCTCACCGCGACCCTGTACAGGACTAAGCGGTTTCTGACAATGAGATGAGATTAGACGTTCGTAACAGCGCTAACCACTACACCACCACTCCCCGAACACACGTAGTCTCTCAAAAACATCAAACATGCAACACTTGCAGAAGTATCGGAGAGCCAGGTGGCACCTGAGTATTGTAAACATCCGCCTTCCTCCACCGGCGGGCCCCGAGCGCCACCTGGTGGCCCGTGGAGACCAAACTCAAGTGGGCCTTAGGCTGAAAAAGGCCGAGAACATTGGGACAAACGTCGGCGCTGTGGTGGGACGCATGTGTAGCAGCATGGTGGGAGGAGAATGGACGATAGCCGTGCGTTGTGGAGGTCTGAGCTCCCCATGGCTATGGCCACCAAGGGCAAATTAAGACCGAACAGCAAGACGGTGGGACGAGGCGGTGTGGGCGAGGTGTGGCTGCGAAATTCACGGCCGAGGACGCAATGGCTATTTTGACCTTTTGGTGACGCTGGTGACTAAGACAATTACATTTGTATGCCAGGTTCGTGTCGGAACAACGTAGGGCGTCAGCTGCGGCCACCTGCCTCGCAAATGGAAACTGAACGAGTTGCTGTAGGAATTGCGCTCAGGAGCTGTTCGCGAGATCGCCGCGCTTCAAAGCGTTCCTCCTGTCTGCTTCACGACACGTTCGCTGCCCACGGCGGAGGCATCATCAGACTCACGAATGGAGGAGACCGCTTGAGCGATGATGCCTCCAATGTGGACGGCAAAACGCCGCAGAGCAGACAGGAGGAACGCTCGACACGATTAGTCCGACCGGGCCATCGCGTGACCGAGCACTGCCCGCTGAGTGACTGGCACCAGGAGGCACGGTCGCCCTGTAGTGAAGCAGATCCCGGTGCCATCGCATTAAGGATGCCATGTCGGGGTCACAAAATAACCGGACACATCGTGGGGTAAAGAGAATGAGAGGACTGTCACCGTGTAACGGCCAAATCCCCAGCCCCCTGAATGACTCGGTCCGTGAAAATGTTCAGATATCCCAAAACAGTTGCCTGATATAGGGTGATCTTGGGACGAAAAGGTACGGGCGGCAGCCCTTCATCGGAGTGGATTCATCAAGTCAACACAGCGGGGGAGGTATGCGGTGGTGGATGACGTCACAAGCCGGCGTTCACGACCAATATTCGGAGTGCATTACTTTTCAGTTGGATCGTATATGATGTCAAATCCCAACTATGCCCTCTGCCATCCGACACAGCCAATAATCACGTTGTCACCGTTCAAGGAGCGGTGCGCTGGGCTTTCAGCCACCGCTCCGATTTCTACACGAGGTGTGTTTACTGAAATCACGTTGCGTGTGTGTGTAATGTGTGCTTCTGCGTTTGTGTATATACACGTATATATGTACATGTGCACAGACATTACACGATGGGGAGCGGGTTTGTGGGAGTCATCTCACCGCGCTGCGAGCCTGGAAAACGGAGTTCGATTCCCGCTCACGACCAATAAGAGTGAGGCCACGGCTATCCCGAAGGAGCGGCTCTTAAGAGCGTTTCTCATACATCGAGCCGTGACAAATCTATATCAAGACACGATGGTCTGCGTTCGTCATTCGCGTTCCAAGGCACCTACAAGGGTGCGTGCATAGAGACCTTTCAAAGGAGCCTTTCAAATGTAAATGAGAATCACAATGAACGCGCGGAACGAGCCTGTTCATCGTGAATCTCGCGTCGCCGTCTAAGCCACGTGTCTAACACGTACACAAAACGTGTTGGCAGACTGTTGAAGGAAGTGCTGCTAGCGAGCACCTATAATAATAATAATTGCATCTATAGAGCGCTTTTCACCCGAGGGTCACAAAGCGCTGCGGAGAGAACGGCGCGTCAACGACTGTATTAGAACGGAAAATCAGCAACAATAACATTTCTTAGAATAAAAAAAAATATATACACATCGCTGCTGAATTAAATTATAGTTGACTTTCAACTGTAATTCAAAAATGCAAAATGATCAGTGTTAATAATACATTAGGAAATGGCTTAACGTAACATTTATCGTAAACATGAGCTATCAGCCATGATCGATCCACTGCTGGATGAAGGCGTGACATACATCGTCACTATCGGATAAGCTGCACACACGTAAGGCAGCACAGACCGCTTACCTTTAGGATAGAAAGTTACCTGCACTGATCTGTTGAACCGCACTGCATTCCAACACAAGAAGCGCATCCCAAACCGTGAAGCACGGTGATCGGTCTCATCTCATTGTCATAAACCGCTTAGTTCTGTACAGGGTCGCGGTGAGCCGGAGTCTCTCCCGGCAGACACAGGGCGCAAAGCAGGGATACACCCACGATGGGATGCCAGTCCATCACCGGACACTGCTAGCAATTTAGTCTGCAAGCCAATTAACCTATGCAGCAGCATGTTTTTTGGACTGGGGGAGGAAACCGGAGTGCCTGGCGAAAACCCACGCAGACACGGGGAGAGAGCATGCCAACTCCACACAGAAAGGCACCCGAACCGAGATTCGAACCCGGGACCCTTCTTGCTGTGAGGTGACAACGCTATCCACTGGGCCACCGTGCCTCCTACGGTGGTCGGTGTATCACGGATTGGGGCTGCTTTGCTGCCTCTGGATCCAGACGGATTGTCATCACTGTACTCGAAAATTCTACAGGAGAATATCAGCGGCATCCGTCCGTGAGCCTGAAGCTTAATAGAAAGTGGGTCGTGGCGGCAAGAAACGATCTTAAACACACCAGTAAATCTAACAGAATGGCGGAAACAAAATAGATTTCGCGTTTCGGAATGGCCAAGTCTGAGCCCAGACCTTAACCCAAGTGAAATGTTGAATCAGAACCGAAAGCGAGGAGTTCATTCAAGATAAGTCCATAAACATCTCTGAGTTGAAGAAGTTCTGTAATAGGAGGGATCGGCCAATAGGACTTCTCAACAATTACAGGAAACGTGTGAAGTTATTGCTACTCAAGGGAGTCACCAGTTACTGAATGTAAAGGTTAACATTTTAACAAACTAAAAAAACAATTCTCAATAAGTATATGAGAAAGTAGATGGTTTATTTGCTATTTTTGTTTAATCGAGTAGTTTTAAATACTACTAAAACTCAGATGAAGATCCCAATATTGTTATATTAACCGATGAAATTTTAGGTCAAATTTATGCAAATACAGAAACTTCTAACTTATCCACTTTCTTTCACCACTGTATGTAAAGTTTACCTGTGGACATGTGCGGCATAAACGCTATTGACCGGCAGACAGGAAAAAAGGAGCCCTTTGTGTGAAGTTTATTTTGGACACAGGTACAACGCGTGCACTGTTTACCTATCAGGTGCGCGTAATCGTTCTCTGCTGTGCACAGGTGAAGTCTCTTTCACGTGGAGTTTTACTGCAACTCCGCCGTAACTCCCCCCCCTCCGTCCGCGCTGTCCCAAGCTGTTTACCCACGCTAAGCCACCACAACCTTGGCAAACAGTAACCGGGGCCTCAAACCGGATGGGTCAGGTCAGTGGCTAAGACGGCTTCGGTTTGTGCCCTCGAATCCCCCCCCACCGCCTCCGCCCGCCTCGGGCTTTTGCCCCTTAGTCTATTAAATAAATGGCAAGCGACTTTATTGAGGCTTAACGTCTCTATCTCGAACAAATGCGGGGACTGTTGTTGCGGGAGCGATGACATTTCCTCCACTCTCAAGTCGGATCACCGCCGCACACCTGGGCGCGTATAATAATAGCATTTATAGAGCGCTTTTCACCCGAGGGTCACAAAGCGTTGCACAGAGCTGCGGAGAGAACGGCCACGTCAATAACAACATAAAAACTGAAAATCAGCAACAGTAACATTTATTTTGGGTTTTTTTTTTTACAAATCCGAGCTGTGGACAAAACGGCATGTCAGCAACAACGCAGAAGTTAAATAGTGGCAATAAATTTTAGGACGTAAAGTGGAGAAAAAAATGATTCTTCAACAACCAGATTCGAATCCGCGCAGCTTCACTGAACCCTCTACCACCGCTCCGTCCGCATCTGAGCGAGTGGTTGTGTAGCAATGGAACCACATGGCGATACGCAGGGTTGCAAGGTCTGCGGGCGTACAACGACAACGCGGTGCTGTTGCTCAGTTGGCCCGTTGTGCGTGTGCGAGAAACCACACAAACCCACACGCGGACCACTCAATGCCAACGCTGTCTCATCTCATCGTCAGAAACCGCTTAGTCCTCTACAGGGTCGCGGAGAGGCGGAGCCTATCCCGGCAGACACAGGGCGCAAGGCAGGGATATACCTACGATGGGACGCTAGTCCATAACCGGGCACTGAAGGATATTTAGCTTGCAAGCCAATTAACCTACGCAGCAGCATGGTTTTTTTTTTGGACTGTGGAAGGCAACCGGAGTGCCCGTGGAATACCCCGGCGGACACAAGGAGAGAACATGCAAACACCACACAGAAAAAGGCACCCGTGTCGGGAACCGAACCGGGATTTCTTGTTGTGAGCCTTCGCGCCTCCCCGATCGAGCAGTCAACCACAATATTAAAATGTTGGTACCACGGTGTTAATATCGCACCGAGGAGGCTCCTGGAGGAAGCTACTTGGCAGTGCCAGGCTAGCTGTTCTATTTTGCTACCGGGGCAGTTGGGGGAGCGCGTTCCGGTCCAACAACAACAGCAGACGAGCGGAGGAGCGACGCTCACATCAACGGCCTGAACGCCGGGCGGATAAAACGCAGCCAGGTGGCACAGAGGGGAGCAAAATGTCTGCACCTCACTCCGTCCCGTGACCTCTTGCCAACGACAGCCTTCCACACTTCAGATGATGGCCTCAAAGTGCACCTAACCTGGCACACGCGCTGTGGCGAATGCCGGCTGTCAGTGTGCGAACGCGCCACGTGTGACGAGACACCGCCACTTTGCAGGTCCCCACGTGGCGCACTGTACAGGGCGGGGAGGGGGAGGGGCAGGGCGGCCTCTATGCAAATAGTATCGATGTCCCAGCTCGTGATTGGTTGAGGCGGGGGGTCTCGGATCCCTCTCAAGACCACGCCCGTCCGCGTGGGGTTGCAAGCAGCCAATGAGAAGCCGACGTTTGTCTTTGACACTTCAACACGCTGGGTAATGCCACGTGCGAGCAATAATAATGATAAGAAATTGCTTTTACAGAGCGCGCTTTTCACCCGAGGGTCACGAAGCGCTGCACAGAGCTGCGGAGAGAAAACACCAAATGGACAGCGTTCACAAAGTGTCCAGTTTGCACGAAGCCACACAGACTTGTGGAAAAATATGCAAACAACAAGCTTTGATAATGTAAGCTGTCGCCTAATTGCAACGATACCGGTTCGATTCTGTTAGCCGGGATAGGCTCTGCACCCCCCCCCCTACCCTGTAGAGGATAAACGGGTATTGGTAATGAATCTCATCTCATTGTCTGAAACCGCTTAGTCCTATACAGGGTCACGGTGAGCCGGAGCCTATCCCTGCAAGATACAGGGCGCAAGGCAAGGATATACCGACGATGGGACGCCAGTCCATCGCCGGGCACTGCGGGGCAATTTAGCCTGCGAGCCAATTAACCTATGTAGCAGCATGCTTTTTGGACTGTGGGAGGAAACCGGAGTGCCCGGCGAAAACCCACGCGGACACGGGGAGAGCATGCAAACTCCACACAGAAAGACACCCGAGCCGAGAGATTCGAACCCGGGACCTTCTTGCTGTGAGGCGACAGCGCTAACCACTGGGCCACCGCGCCGCCCTTGGTAATTAATGAATATAGGTATTATTTTAATGCCACACATGTCGTTACTAACCAGTGCCAGATGTTGCTTAGAATCGGCCCCATTACCGATGCAATCCCTCAGCATTGCCTCCCTTGCAATCGATTCTAAGGCTGATTAATTTTACTGTTATTGAATAAAATAATCGGCAAAATTCAACTTTCGAAAGCAGCACAAAGGAGCCGTCACTGCTCTATCCACTGCTCGATGACAGCCTACTGACAGCAATTTTGTCGCTTATTTTATGTCCTATAATTTAATGCTGATATCTGATTGTCAATTGAACGGTCCTGATGTTGCTGACATGCTATTCTCTCCACAGCTCGGATTCGTAACAAAAAAAACCCCAAAAACCACATTACTGTTGCTGATTTCCCGTTCTTACGTCGTTGTTGTTGACGTGGCCGTTCTCTCCGCAGCTCCGTGCAGCGCTTTGTGACCCTCGGGTGAAAAGCGCTCTTTAAACGCAATTACTATTATCAATTTCACCGTCGCTACCCCCTCACTTTACTCCCCTCACTTGCAACTCACGAAGCATCCAAGCACGTAAATAAAGTCAGCATCTGGCTTTTTTTTTTACCGCAATGGCGATTTTCTCATTAAAAACTGCCAGGCGCCCGAAATGTCGGCTCTCTATTTACTTTAGTCTCCATCAGAGAACAGCCGTCATACAATACGATACACATAGATATATTGCGTACGTGTGCGCACGGATGGGTGGCGCAGTGGTTTGCGGGTTCAACTCACCCGTCGCGAGTTCACATCGTGGGCGCAACGGTGGCCCAGTGAGCAGCGCTGTCGCGTCCTCACAGCAAGAAGGTCCCGGGTTCGAATCTCGGCTCGGGTGCCTTTCTGTGTGGGAGTTTGCGAGTTCTCTCTCCGTGTCCGCGTGGGTTTTCGCCTGGCACTCCGTTTTCCTCCCACAGCCCAAAAAAACATGCTTTGTTGCTGCATAGGTTAATTGGCTCGCAGACTAAATTGCCCGCAGTGCCCGGTAATGGACTGGCGTCCCATCGTAGGTGTATCCCTGCCTTGCACCCTGTGTCTGCCGGGATAGGCACCGACTCACCGCGACCCTGTGCAGGACTAAGCGATTTCTGACAATGGGATAAGAGATGAATTAGAATCGTGGTCCTGCGCGGGGTTCCATTTCTCTGGGGGTCGATAAATTAGGTACCAGTTTGTGGTAAGGCAACGCTATGGCCGAGTTGCGCGGGTGACTGTTCATTTTTAAACACTCGTGCCGCGTAAAAATAATATTTACAGCCATTCTCCAACCACCGATGAAGCCATCTTCATGCCGTATCAAGCATCGGGTGTTTGGATCATACTTCACTCTACTGAGCAGTTTGGAATTGGTGAATGAATATAGGGGTGGGGGGAGGGAATAAGTTATTTTCTAGGGATTATCAACCTTTTACACCCCAATGCCCACTTAGCCTGCGTGGATATAGCCTGCGTGGATATCCCATTTCTAATTCTTATAACTAGAATGTATCAAAAATAAATGCAGAATCAATGTTAGCGTACAGGGTAAATATTTGTTGTGCGTAGTCATTGGTCAGCAGGCTGATGCCGCGATTCATGGGTCTCTGTGTGAGTCTATGGGTCTCTATTGTGAGTATGGGTCTCTATTGTGAGTCTATGGGTCTCTATTGTGAGTCTATGGGTCTCTATTGTGAGTCTATGGGTCTCTATTGTGAGTCTA
>JAZEWT010000007.1:22346245-22364496 GCA_036362905.1 Mordacia mordax | reverse complement strand
CAAACTCCACACAGAAAGGCACCCGAGCCGAGAGATTCGAACCCGGGACCTTCTTGCTGTGAGGCGTCAGCGCTAACCACTGGGCCACCGCGCCACCCCCTGCTTAATGTTTACTACATATAAGACCTGCCATCATCTTCCCGTCGGTAAGTTTTTACTGAAGCTGGAAGGAACCGCTGAGCTATGTCGCTCTTTTTAACAGTTGTCCAGCTGGGAGGAGTAAGCAAAGAGAAGATGCAGACTCCCCACAGAAAGGCACACGATCCGGGAATCGAACCCGCGTCAGCGACTCTTGTCCAGAATACAAGCTGTGCACATCACTCTACATGCTGTGTAGATTATGACATGACAGCCTATAACATGCTGTGCATGTCATAAGCTGTCTAGAGCGACTTAGTATGTAGGTACATTCAGACGTTTTGTCAACAATTTCTATTGTAGACTCAAGGTTACGAGCAGCACATCATTAAACAGACGATCCCTCGTATAGCATTAACCGACTATAGGCTCGAGTGCTGTAAGCCAGCATTACGAAGGCCAGCACGACACACAAGGCCAGCACCACGCCCGCTCGCCTGTTACGCCGGTGGCGACGTTCACACACCGCACGACGTACAAATTTGAGGCTGAGTCAACTTAAGGGAGGCACAGAACCCCTCCAGAAAATCGTCACTGGTGTTGGCCGTGAGCGGTAATCGAACTCGGGTGGCCGGGTTCAGAGCGCAGCGCGCAAACCGCTGAGCCGCCGCTGACTCCGCACACACGCACCTGCACTGCGGTTCGAAGATGTGGAAGCGTGGGAATTCGCCGTCTCCCACATTTTACCCCACCGCCACCGGTTAATCAACCGCTCACTCTTGCTTTGGGGAGAATAGCAGCTTACAAGATTATGCCGGGGCTCCCTATCTCACTGAATAGTCTCCAACTCGCTGGTAGGCTCGCGTACATGGCAGCCGTGCACTGCGACAGCGAGTGGTATACTGGACGTGGTGTGCCGAGCAAACACACTTTCCGGGTCGTTCTTGACCCGAAATCGTGTCGTATGTGCCAGGCAGTTGCCACTGCCCTGCCATCAACATCCCGTCATGGCCGAATCTGTGAACGTCACCTAGGCACAGCCACAGCCAATGTGGTGTGCCGGGTGATCACAGGTCCGTCTGAGATCAAAGCCTCGACTGCCAGCAATGGAGCAACATGTCCCAGCGACGCAGATGCACATGTTGTCTTACCGCCCAAGAAGGGCTCCTTGAGAGACTCTTTGCCCCTTGACGCTTAAACGACGTAACTGCCAAAGGACACGCACGTGCAGACTGCGGAGGGTGGGTGGGAGTGGCTGCACTTGTCAATCACCAGGGTCACCAAACGCCCCGTTATTCCAAAGCAAGTAGCGTCCCGGTTTAACGTTGTATGGAAGAGGCCAAAGGGGGCAAGGTCACCCCCCGAGCAGTGGGGTGGGGGTTCGGAAGGGGGCGAGGACGAGACCTATCGATCAAGATCGTACGGAGTGGATCCGCTCATTGTCGGCGAGATCGGAGATTGAGTGGACCCGTGTATTTAAAAGTATGCGTGACTGACGCAGAGAACGAGGCGGCTGTTGGCACAGCAGCTGTGTGTCACGGCTGAGCCCAACAGAAATGTTGTCTTCTTGTTACCATATTCTACAGGACGTTGGTGACAATGGTCTTCCACAAATCTCTGTTCAATTAACTTCCAAGAACGTCCATTGTTGACATGTTCATCCATCTCGAGAAACTCTTGATACAAGTCTCACACGATCGCTTTCCTTCAATTTCCTCTCTCCTCATAATATGCCCGATAAATGTCGTAACTCCGGATGTTGTTCACTTGCCTGGCCCAGACGAGTGAACAATACGTTTGCAAGTGGCCACGTGTAAAACCACGCAGTAAATCTCCATTAAAGCACGCCAGTTTATGAGCCACGTGTGCGCGTGTGCAGTTAAACGCCTTCTCACAGGCTCCACAAACAATGGAGGCATAACACGAGCAAGTTCAGACAGGCACAACGGCCTTTGTGGGCGGTGGAGGGAGGATAGGGTTTACGAGTGGTCCTGGTGGTAGTGATTGTGGAAATGATGAAACGTTTGTGGCCGATGATGGCAGTGGCGGAGGTGCTGAGAGTGGCGAGAGTGGCGGTAGTGATGGAGCCGAAGGTGGTGATGGTCACACTGATGGTGCTGCTGCTGTTCATTCATCGCTTTCGCGGGGAGTGGTGATTGTGCTTGTGGTGTCGACAGCATTAGTGGAGGTGATGGTGGTCGAGCGAGATAGTGTTTAGCTGCGCGCGAGCTACCCACTCGTGACCAATAAAAGTAGGGACAATTTCAACCGGTTATGGATCTCCCCTAGGTTGACTCAGGCTCAAATGAGAATATTACGTGGTGTGTAATCATTGCCACTATGGAGACAAAGGTGGTGGGGGGGGGGGTGCCCGCGTGGTTCAGGCTCCACCCTTTATAGACGCTCCAGCCAGCCTTTATAGATGCTCACTAATAGCACTTGAGCGTACAGTCCCTTAAGGCTAGACGGGAGATATGGTAATGCCCGTAGAGGTGATGGTGCTGGTGGTGGTCAGGGCAGTGGTGGCGGTGTGCGGTTCGTCGCGCCGGTCGTAGACGCAAAAACTCACCACCTTCATCAGACAAAAATATTTAAAAGAAAATATATTGCGGGAGATTTTGAACGGTGCCTCTTCTCTGCGACAGACGGTGGTCTTACATTCGGAGACCGCACTTAACGCTGTGGTGTCTTGAGAAAACACAACTACAAACGCAAAGAAACCAGACACACGGACGAGTCTTGAATTGACATAAGATTAACAATTTTCCCCAATCGCGATCGTTGACTAGCTTACAAACCCTCAGTGAAAAAAACCCAGGACGCACGCGTACGCCGATTTAAATTAAGATATAAACGCATCGACCGGGACTGTGGAGCTGCAGCAGTGGCCGGGTGACCTCACTTCTCAAGACTAGACCGTGTCTCGCAGCAAAACCATTTGCCGACGGAGTTTTCTGGCTGCGATGACACGACAACCTACAAGATGTGGCCATTTTTGCGACGGATCGCGTTTTTTGCGTTTGCGCGCGTTAAGTACGCGGCGGGGCCAACGAAATCGCGCCTCCCTTCGGACACGCGCGCCCAGAGGAAACGCATGCGCGCGCGCGCGCGCGCGGCGAGACTAACAACGCGGTGGCAGGTGGAGGAGGAAGCCCAGCCGGGAGGTTGTACATCGCGGAGACGAAGCGATGAAGTTGGCGGGTGTGCACGAGTCGCTCGGACGGCTACACCGCACCAGAGCGATAAACATTGACGGCTTGATGAGCGCTTTCACCCTTCGACGGGACAGCTCCTGGTTGCTCGAGATGCCGACGTGTGCGATGAGTCCACATTAACCCTGCAGCTGGTAAAGACGTTGCCGTTGACAGGAATTAAAAAAATATAAAATGGATTCTTCGAATGGAACATGAACGCCGAGACGTCATCAAATCGCCGTGGAAGTGATGAGGTGGGAGGAGGGTGGGTTGAGGGTGTTAGCAATTACATGATCGCCACTTATACCCATTCTCCACTGGCACATGCGAGCTGAGTCAGCACGGGGGGGGGGGCTCTTAGGGTACAGGTGATTTGTCCACGGTTTGCCACACGGAGTTGGAACAACACTGTGGCCTCACTATTCCTAATCTGGCTCGTAGTCAAGCAGGGCCAGTGGCGAGGATACTGATAAGTTGACTGAACGCAACGTCAGCCAGTTCGCTGGGAGGACACGGGCGTTACCGCGGCATCGACGTGCATCTCGACCGTTGAACTGCGCGTGACATCGGTGGCACGACCCAGCTCTTCTCCACTGGCCTCAGGGGCACAGCCCTGGCACGGCTCTCTTGTGCAGTGGAAAATAGGTATGAGAACAACTCGCCGCGCGCGCGTGCGCGAGCGATCGTCTCTGCTGCGAGGCGCCGAGCATGGGGGTCACACGGCGGTGGCCAGGATGAGACGGCGGAACTTGTCGAGGTTGTAGAAGCCGGCTTTAACGATGCGACCACCAAAGTAGCGTCCGTTCAGGTCAACAACAGCTGGCGACGGGAGAAGGGGGGGGAGGGAGACGCAAGAGAAAATGTGACAAGTAAGGGGGAAAAGTGTAAAGGCAATTGAGAAATTAAAAGTTAGGGGCCTGATTCCAAATCTCCGCAGAGACCCTATCCAAACAATGTGGTGAAATGTTAGGATTCAATGAAAAAATGATTTTAAAAATACACGCAGTCTCCGGAATTTCATCCCATTTGTGATAAGGCATGGTGTCGCGTGATGAGGTGGTCCATGGACTCTCAGAGCAGTGCGCAAGAGGCAGCTCCACGTAAGAGAATAGCCCGTGGAAGTAGACGTTACAAAACTATTTACGAGACCCTTTTCAAGTGACCCCTGGTCCACAAAGTAAGGGGCACCGCTTTCCCATCCACCCCATCGCGGCCAGTCATGCTTGTCACACAACAGTCAATCCAATATATATATTTTTTATTCCCAGACCTGCAAAGCAACCAGATTAAGTGCAGAGCAGCATTAATTATGATGGCATTTCTGTGTGTGTGGGGACTCTTTTTAGGTCAAGACCATCGACTTGCCACACTTGAAAACCTGTAAAATGTCGGGTGGCTGGCACTTAAATTTAAACAGGCCCTGAGCCGTACTGGGTCAGTGCTCTGACAGTATTCATCAACTCACCGAT
Source organism: Mordacia mordax (assembly GCA_036362905.1). Lineage (NCBI taxonomy): Eukaryota > Metazoa > Chordata > Hyperoartia > Petromyzontiformes > Petromyzontidae > Mordacia > Mordacia mordax. The sequence goes on along the minus strand of JAZEWT010000007.1, from coordinate 22,359,755 downwards.
CCATGTGGCCGATCGGCGTTTGTTAATAACCACGCACCAGCGGAGCAAAGGAGAACTGCATGGGCATGTTTCCTGCAATGTTTTTTCTTTGCTTCCTACAATTTTTTTGCGAGCAACAGTTTAACCGTGTCCACTGGACCGTGTGCGATCCATCGTCTCGTGTCTGGAAAACTTCGTTAAACATTTTGTCGTCACTGCGATGGTGGACGTGTGGAGGAGGAGGTAGCTGATGACGCCATCACCCGCGAAGGTTACCTTTAATCGCGGACTCCATCCTTTCAAACTCGAGGAAAATCCGCACAGCATCATCCTCGGGGGCACCCGGCATCTAAAAGGACAAAGCGATGGCATAAGGACATGTACTGATGGCGGGAGTGCACGATGGTGCCCCTGTAAACAAACACTCCCACCAGTCCCAGCTATAAATTTGACAACACTCGCAATGCGATGACGGCACATGATCCCCGACCGGAACACTCTCACAATACCCTCTGAGCGACACGCACAGTACACTGTGTCGGGTTACAATGGTGGAAAAGACTCTCCTGAATCACAACAACCTGACGCGTCGCAACACCCTCTCAAGTGACAATAATAATAAATGTTATAATACGTTATGAAATTTACAAAGCGCCTTTCAACCAGAGGTCCCCAAGGTGCTGCTGCTAATTGCAGAGATGGCGGGGGTGTGGGGGGTAGGCAGGTGTCAGCTGGTGCCAACCCGCGAGACACGGCATCTCTCCCGAGTGATAATATTCTGTACGCGTCACCACAATCTCGCGTGTCACAACACCCTGCCGTGCCGCGACATCCCGACGAGCTACAAAACCCCAGGCGAGCCGCAGCACCCCCGCGAGCCACGACGGCACGGCTCGTCGCACCAACCCGGCGACGGGTCGCAACTGCCCCCCCCAAGGCGTCGCCAACACCGCGACGCATCGCAGCACAGTGAGGGGGCGTGAGGACCGCACGCCCGCCCCAGTGTGCGTGGCCGACGGTGGCGTTCGGTCCCGCGTCGCTCACCTCGAAGATGACGCACTTGATCACCTTGCCGTACTTCTCGCATTCTTCCTTGGTCTCGCTCTCCAGGTCCTCATCCACCTCGCCAGGCCCCACCATGTTCTGCTCGCGAGACAGGCGCGGGGGGGAGGATGCGGTAACCGGGGGGGAGGGGGGGGTCTGCTGGGTACTCGTCGTGAGAAATCTATTCGTTACATCACAGCCCCCCCCCCATCAATCCCCATGCCATGGAGGACATGAGTGTTATTTGACAATGCTCCACAACGCCGGTCAGCGCGGGTTCGTCAATGGGAGAGCGCAAGAAATGGTTTCTACATCACTTGAGATTTGCTCTCCACAGCTGTTCTGTGGTAGCGCTGTCGCCTCCTCACAGCAAGAAGGTCCCGGGTTCAAATCTCGGCTCGGGTGTCTTTCTGTGTGGAGTTTCCGAGTTATCTCCCCGTGTCCGCGTGGGTTGTTGCCGGGCACTCCGGTTTCCTCCCACAGTCCAAAAAAACCATACTGCTGCATAGGTTAATTGGCTTGCAGACTAAGTTGCTTGCAGTCCTCGGGATGGACTGGCGTCCCATCGTGGGTATATCCCTGCCTTGCACCCTATGTTTGCCGGGATAGACTCCGGCTCACCGCGACCCCGTACAGGACTAAGCGGTTTCTGACAATAAGATGAGATGACATAAGCTGTTCTTCCGGTATAGCCGCATCGAGTGTTCCTTCTCTCATAAAAGCAATGCCTGATGATGCTTCCAACGTGGCAAGCAAACAAATAATGTCGTGGAGAGATGGAGCACTCAATACGGTTCTCCCTAAAAAAACAGCCACGAAGACCAATTCTAAACATCGCGCAGTGAAACGCTACATCGGTACATCAGTGATCACTTATCGCTGACATTTGCTAATCGCTGCTGCACAAACCGCCGCTGCTCAAGGGTAAGAGTGAGAGTCTCAGCCACAGGCGACAAACCCTCCCAACTTTAAACTATGGGTACTTTTGCCAGACTAAATATGTTAAAAAGAGAAAGGGGTTTTTTTTACCATTTCTGGCAATTATACAGGTGTTAAGATCTTAAAACACCAAATCGACGCCATTCACCAAGTGTCCAGTTTGCAAAAAGCGACACACACGTGCGTAAAAAAATATTTGTAAAAACGTTGTCATTTCTTCTTAACGTCACCAACCAGCATTGATTAAACGTTGTGACGTGTGCCCAACCAACGCCCCATGGCCGATACAGTGTCGGGGGCGGAGACCTTCGTCCAGCCGTGGATTGTGGATGGTGGTGTCTGTCGAGGCTGCCGTTACCCGCAGCAGAACCACTTTTGTTGGGTTCTTCAGAATCTCCGTCAGGGGGTTCGGCTCCTGTTTTTTGGCCGACGCTGGTGATGGCGACGCCGACCCCGCCGCCGCGGCCGTAGCCACTGAGGACGCCGACGCCGACGCCGCCGACGCCGACGCCGCCGCCGCCGCAGCCGCAGCCGCCGCCGCCGCCGCCACTACTGCGGCGGCTTCAGCTGTGACAAAACGCCGGGGTGCACAAGCGACGGGAAAGCACGGAATATGTGCAACAGAGACGAGCGAGATGGTAAGTCAGTTGTCACACCTGAGAGGCAACTGGCGCCAAGCGCTATGACAGTCCCTATCGCTTGCCAAGCCTTCCAGTTTGCTGCTAGATCCCAGAGTCATTGCAAAGTCAATGGCGATCCTCTAAATCCGCCATTCTCAACAGGTGGGTCGTGACCCATTGGTGGGCTGTGAGAGCCACCTAGTGGTCTGTGAGAGCCACCTAGTGGTCTGTGCAAACCAGCTCCAAGTTGGCCTTGAACAAAGGGTTGAGGAATCCTTGTTCTACATTTTCATCAAGACCACATTCTCCTTTTGGATCTTGCCCTTGTTATACAAAGTCCTTCAGGCACCCCTCTTCTAGTCTCATCACTATTACCACCTGGCTCTAAGTCTTCCCCTTAGTCACCGACCTCTAGGAGCCACTACACTGCCCGGCTCAGTGACCTGCCCTCCTTCACCCTGCAAACGTATCACGCCTCTCACAACCTCCTCTTCCTCAATTATCAGAGCTGGAACTGAGCCAATTTAATGAACTGGTGATGGGGCAGGGCCCATCAACTCTAGGTGTACTCCTCTCATTAGTGATCTGCCACATGTGCAGTGACCTACAACATTTACCTTGAACCAAAATATGCCTAACGCTGGTCATAACACGGACACTAATTATAACCTCAATATATCACTGACAATAACAAAAATAGCCAACTCGCTAGACTTGAGAAACCGGATTGGGTTTGCTAGATGCGTGGATTCAGACTTTGCATCACGGCCTCTCCGGAAGGTATGAGCTTACACACATCCCCCACCTCCCACAAGCCACTCTGAGTAGAAACCACATCACTCAACAGCAGGATAATCATCATTTAAAAGCTTATGAAAACAGCAACTGAGCACACTGCGCCAGGTGGGTTAGGTGGTGGGACATGCGCTCGCACACTCGCACACAATCGCGTGCAAACCCGACGCACGTTCAGGTCACGGCGGCTGCGGCAACGCCGGACGCAGTCACGCACCGCGGGGAAACACCCGCGGTTCTTGGCGGTGGTAGTGGACACGATCGGCCGCGTCCTTAATTGTAGGAGCGCTGAGAGCATGGGGCTGGCATGATTGGAGCCACAATCCTCGGTGGTGGCGACGGCAGCTGTGTTGCCTTTTAAAATCCGGTTGGACTGCTTCTCATGGCAAGAGCCTGTGTTTATTTTCCATCGGTAGATAATGGAGAGTGTGCGATTGTGTTTGCATGTGCGCGAACGTGTGCGCGAACGTGTGCGTGCATGAACGTGCGCGAGCGTGCATGAACGTGCGTGTACAAACGTGCGTGAACGCGCGTGTACCAACGTGCGTGCGCAAACGTGCGTGCGCAAACGTGCGTGCACAAACGTCTATGCGTGCGCACGTGTGCGAACGTGCATGAATGCGTGACAGTGGTCACCCATGCGCCTGTGTGCCACGATGAACGTCATCGATGCTTGACAGCACTTGCCCAAACAGTCTGTTAAGGATATATTGGAGTACCTGTCGTTGTGTGCGCTTGTGTGTCCACGTCCGTGGGTATATACATGTTCGTACACAAGCTGAGCGGTGGCTCAGTGGAAGCTCGCTGAGCTACAAACCTGGCGACCCGAGTTCTGACGGCCAACACCAGTGACGACTTTACGAACAGGTCCTGGGCCACCCCTAGGTCGACTCAGCCTCAAATGAGTACCTTAGTGCAGTGTGTAAACATTGCTACTAAGGAGACAAAGGGGGCCGGGAGTGGTGATGGTCACACACCCTCCCGTCTGCCCTGTTGACTTTCAAAGTGTGCTCGTTAATTGCACCAGAAGTTAGAGTCTATACGACGAGGATATTTGTCTCTGCATGCAAGCTCGTATAAATAAAAATTGGCACTTTATATGAAGACTCAGAGGGAGGCGCATTGTGCCCATCACAACTACCCGCTTCATGTGTCTGAATAGGTTGCTTGCAAGCAGCCCTCGCCCTCCCACTGTCTACAAGGCCACCCGGTGCATCGCTGTGTGATGATCTGCACTCGCGGTGTAAATGTCACAATAAAGTATTAAGGGCGCTGTTACAGCAGAAACACTGGCGCCTGAGAATCACACACAAGCCCGGCATACATTTTGCAACTCAGGAGATTGAAACCAGCAGGGTTTTCTTGCTTCCAACAAATGCTGCTGTCTGGAAAACCAATACGCTGATGGCCCAAACAATATTTGTATTCATACGCTGAGCGATTAGAGTTCAGCTTATCTTACATTTGCTTTCAGTGTGAAGCAAATGTTGGTATAAAGAGTCAATCCAATGTCCTTTAAGTCATTATTTATTTTACCCCAGTAGTCTAAGTGCCTCGAGGCTATTTACACAGAGAGGGTCGTTAACGTGTTTACATTTGACTGGATTTGCATAATTGGGTCCTGCCCTGTTGACTCCACACAGTGCAATGCGGTGTAAATTTAGATCGACGTCTAAATGCGACTGCAACCCAGGAGGCCGCTGTAAGCGGAGAAACCCAACAGCCTCTGGAATTATTGTGAAAACATTACTCAGCCGTGTACTCAATGGACTCCGCACAGAGCAATTGCTCCAAGATGATCCCGAGATGTACACGGTGTCTATAAAGGTATCATCTATTATTAAACAATTATAATGATACTGTAGCTTGAGCTAAGCCGTTATGATACCCCCACTCCACCCCCACCCACCACCACACTCCCTACACACATCTATGGACTATTATTAAAAAGCATCCCAAGAGCCCCCGTGCACCTTTTAACAATGTTTGGGCAAATGCTGTTGAAAAGCAACTATGGAAGCTGGTACGGAAAGTGGGGGGGGGGCTGTGGGTGATGAGAAACACACCCAGCTGTCATTTGCCTCCCGAGGTGCAGATTTTTACACTGTTGCTTCAAGTACTCAACTTGAGATTGAGTCGACATAAGCGAGGCCCACGACCGGTTTGGATAAATAACATCGGCACCGAGCCACATGTGTTGGCTGTGAACGGGAACAGATCTTGGGTTACCAGAGTCGTTGCACTGCGTGCCAATCGCGTCGCTACCGCTCCCCAGCACCGATTGTGATATCTCAACAAGCTACACACACCTGACGTGACAAGCACATACGCTACGTCTGGCGACACAAAAACTACCCAAACAAAGCCTCCATGCGACACACACACCCACCCACACCCATCCACAGACACACACACGTGACACACAAAATGCGTGTCACTCACCATTCCACAACATGAGCAAAGAAGCCCCACACAGATGGCTGGGGCAAAGGCTATTGGCGAGCACTTCGCAGACACGCGCACGCACACAACACACACAACATACCCACAAGCGCCATACACGCGTCCCCCTTCCTGCGCCCATCGTGCACAGACGCGCGCACAGACGCGCGCACAGACACACACACACACGTGATGCGATGCCTCCTCCACGGTCTCCTCACCCTCCTTGGGCACGTTGTCTCCGATGACAATCTTGCCGCCGCGCTTGCTTGTCTTCTCGACGGACAGCGCCGTACTCAGGCCCTGCTCGTGCTTGCCCAGGCCCTGCCCCTCGCGGAAGCCGTACTTCTGCATGATCTTGTGCGCCACCGTGCCTCTGCAGCGCACGAACGCACACGCCCGTAAGCGCACGCACTCACGCACATGGATCCTCCGTATTGCCTTAACGGACTGCAGGGTCAAGTGCTGTTAGCGAGCACCTATAAAGGCCAGCGCAACACACGAGGAGGGTGTGTGGCCAGCACCGCACCCGGACGCCTTTGTCTCCCTAGTGGCGACGTTTGCGCATAGCACCAGGTACGTATTCGAGGCTGAGCCGATCTACAGAAGGTCCAGGACCGGTTTAAAAAATTGTCACTGATGTTGGTCATCAGCGGAAAACGAGTTCAGGTCGCCGGGTTCATAGTGCGGCATACTAACCGCTACGTCACCACTCACCACGAGGAATATTAGGAGACCAAAAAGCGGGTCAGGAAGAAGAGGATCAGGAGCAGGACCAGGAGGAGGAGGACAATCATAATGAGAAATAGAGGAGGATCAGAAGGCTCGCCAGTAGGAAAAGAACCAAGCTGGAGGAGAACCTTCAGGGGGGTAGGGAGAAGCATCAGGCGGTGTTGGAGAGCTCACCCCATGTTGGAGATGAAGGAGCTGGAGCCCCCAGGTGGTGAGCGTGGTCTCTCGCCCGATTCCTCATAGTTGGGGGGAGGGATGGCTGCTTTGCCCGACATCCTCGCGCGTTTGAGGTCATCATCAGGAGCCACTGTGCATGGGTGGGGAAGGGGGGGGGAGGTGGTGACAACGCAGATCAGGTACGCGTGGCCACGCACACACACGCGCGCGCGTAAAGTCAGCAAAGTAACCTTACAGACTGCTGGGGGAAGTTCTGTTGGTGAGCACATATTATGATGTGGTCCTGCCACATATAAGTATATTTCCCTAAAAGTGGCACCCATCACAAACGCGCGTTGGGCAGATACACGCATTAAATACTGCCCAGGGCACCTGATTATTTACCTGTCATGCAAATGATAATGCAACACATATGCCAGCGTAAAATGTTTGTGGTTTCTTTGCACCTCAAAGTTGTTCTCTCTTCGAACGCATACTGTGCACATCGAATGAATACCGTGCGCATTATAAATTGTACATTTAAATGTTTAATGACTCCAACTAACCGATACAACTGCAATTAAACGAAAGGCATCGTTACCCAGTAATCATGCACCATTGATCAAATCGCCAGTGATCTTGACGCACATCTCGCACATGGACAATCCAGTGCAAACATCAACATCCATCTATTATACCGTCTGTATTAGAAGATGTTCTGGAATAAAAGATGCACCCCAAACGTGCGTGTCAATCAAGTTACAAAGGCAAACACCCCCCCGTATAGCCTTAAGAGACTGTGGTATCAAGTGCCGTTCGCGAACACCTATGAAGGTCGACACGGCACATGAAGAGGCGGGGTGGGTGACCAGCACCACGCTCGGCCGTCTTTGTCTCCCTAGTGGTAATGTTTACACACTGCACTAGGTACTCATTTGAGGCTGAGTCGACCTCGGGGATGCCCAGGACCGGTTCATAAAATCGTCACTGGTGTTTGCCGTAAGAGGGATTCGAGCTCGGGTCGCCGGATTTGTAGCCCAGCGCGCTAACCGCTGGGCCACCGCTCCCCACACGCACACACGCATAGCATCGGTCCATCAATTTACCCCCTACCAAATATAATCAGCCATGCTCAATCTACTGCTGCACGTAAAGACAATGCTTACAACGCAGCGGTGTCACATTGCTCTGCAGCCGCAGCGTGCACACAAACGCCCGCACGTGCACACGTGCGCACACACCTACACGACGCCTGGCAGCCCTAAGGCCTCGACGCAACACGATAGCGCGGGATTAATAATACATGCGACTTGCGGCACCTTCTTAGCATGCGGCCTCTAAAAATATGGCGCATTGTGAACGATTATGGCGATGGAATTGAATACCCCGGTGTTGGGGAAAACTCAAGAGAGCTGGGTCCTGTTGGCAAGAGTATCTGGTCGTCTGGCAATGTTCGTGCGTCTGGGTCGTTAACGGAGGGCGCAGTGCTGGCGGTATTCCATTCTCAGCCGTGCCGGGGGGTCCCGTTACCGCACAGGTCAAAGGGTCGCGCTGGGACAAAACGTCCCCGCAGCGCGCGTGGATTTTTCGCTGATGGGCAGAGAGGCCTACGCTGTAAAGATTTACTGCTAACTGTTGAGGACGTGGGGCTGGTGGTTCCTGAAGGAATGAGTTTGACAAGGATGGCGGAGGCTAGCGGGAGGTATGGCGCCACGAATGGTGCCAATACCACACCACGCCTCTGTCCATGACATTTTTTACGACAACTATGCCTTTAACTGTGGGGACTTAGAGGTGCAATTCGCAGTGGCAAAGCTGTGAACGCAATGGATGATACTGCCGCATAGAGGAACAGCAAAATTGAACGGTTTGATGTTAGGAGTCGAAACAGTCAAGGACTAATAGAAATACCGGGAATATCGGACGTTTCTGAGGGATAACAATTGCCAACTAGATGTACCCATGCACCACTGTAGCGCTGTTCCCCACATTCCCACTGCGAGGATTACTTGAGTGTACGTTTATGCCCAAGAAATCCGCAGCATCTGTACAATTATGTGATGTGAAACAGGTTGCAAAGGTATGTAAAGCAATAGCAACCAACAGGTCAGCTATGAGGCTCTGATAATGGTAATCCGTGTAGTTTTCCCTATAAACACGTTCATGTTTAACAAGTGAAGTTTAAAAAAAAATATCACACTCTATTCAAAGTTACTTATTGTGATGTTACTCTTTGGGACAATCTGAAACTTATTTTCATTTTGCGGGGACTTCTCAGATAATCCGAAAATCGGGAACATCCATTACCCATGAGGTTGTTTCTGAAACCAGGGACCATAAACACAATCACATCTTCGCGAGCGACACCCAAAAGAGACAGAGAAAGAGTTAAACAATGGCAAACAACGGCGTGGGACTCACAGTCTTTGTCTCTCTCCAAGAGGGATGACGGTGGTGCAATGGCAGCCCCCATTGAGCCTGGAACCACATGACAGATATTTTGTGTCAGTGCTTGATATGACTAACTGATGCTGCAGTGGTAGCATGAATCCACAACATACTCAGCACTTTAAAATATAAATATTCTTACACCGGCAATACCTATGCATGTATAAGGCGGCTTAGTAACCGATACTGATCACACACCATGCAGCCTGTGCTACAATGCCACGTGAAAGAACTCCACTGTAGCATACTCATCTCACTGTCAGAAACCGCTTAGTCCTGTACAGGGGTCGCGGTGAGCCGGAGCCTATTCCGGCAGACACGGGGCGCAAGGCAGGCATATACCCAAGATGGGACGCCAGTCCATCACCGGGCACTGTGGGCAATTTAGTCTGCAAGCCAATTAACCCATGCAGCGGCCTGTTTTTTAGACTGTGGGAGGAAACCGGAGTGCCCGGCGAAAACCCACGCGGACACAGGGAGAACATGCAAGCTCCACACAGAAGGGCACCCGAGCCGAGATTCGAACCCGGGACCTTCTTGCTGTGAGACGACAGCGCTACCCACTGGACCACCGTGCCACCCACTCTAGCATACCCCATGCTGTACATGAGCCAACGATTGTCAATGAAGGTCGGCATAACCCCGGCTCGCAATATCAACCCGAGAGAAACGACAGCAGGCCGCACCTCGTTTGCGTTTCTCTGCCTCGTATTCGTCTTCGTCGTCCGACTCGGGTCGCCGCGACATCCCGCTCGCCTCGTGACGCTCCTTCCGCCTCCTGCAGCGCGAGCGCGCGCAATTTACACGCGCGGCCGCACACGTGGTCACGGGCTCAGCTCGGCACACACGTGACAACACGTGCGGTCGTCTTGCACACACAGTTGCACATCTAGTTACACATGCCAGGCAACATTTACAAATAAGTAACCCCTGTTAGCGAGTGCCTTTTTTTGGCCGGCAAGGAACAACAACAGGCAGTGCGTCCAGCACAAAGCAAAGCCACCGTTATCTGCTCAGTAACGATGTTCTCCCCCCACACCAAGTATTCATTTAAGGCCGAGTCGATTTAGGGGAAGCCCAGCATCAGATTCACTCATCATGTGTCACTATTGTTGGCCACGAGTGGGACTCAAGCTTGGGTAGCCACGCTTTGTAGCACAGGGTACCAACCACGACACGAATCTGTCCCACACACCCAGACCCACACCCGCTCGACGTGTCACTGGCACTCACTTCTCCCTGTCGTCTATCTCCTTCTGCCGCTCGTGTTCACGCTGGCGCTGGCGGTCCTCGCGTTGCCGCTTCACCACCTTGTCATAGTCGTTGGGGTACATGGGGTCGTACTCGTCCGCCACGGGGATCAGCATCTCCCCCATGAAGGCCATCTGTGCGGCGCCGGTCTCCTGCTCAACCCAGGGCAGAGCTTAGACATTAGCACAGCGTTGGGGAATCTACAGTCAGTAGGCCAGATTAGACCCACTTCATTTCCCGTAATTTCAGCTCACATGGCCCACGATTTTTTTTCGCCAATTTCCACCGCGAGCAGGGGTAAGTGGTTCACGGGCGGCACCACCTTGGGTGTGGTGGCGACTGGGGGCGCCGGCTCGGGGAAGCTCGTCCGCTCCTCTGGGCCCGAGCTGCGCTTGAGATCGACCACGGGTGCCAGTACCGTGCTCTGCTTGCCCCGCTGGTTCTGCCAGGGAATTGACAACAATGACGATCATCACTACCAGGATCAAGGCGTGAATCAATCAAGAATGGTGTGAAACTGTACAGTAGTATGTTCCGACCAGTTTATGGTGATCGACGGGTCGATACCAGAGTCCCGAACAGTCGATGTTAACGCTTAAAAAAAAATGTAGAGACAGAGTGGGGAAAGCTGAGATTGTCAAGTGGTTGTATTTAAAACTACGGCGTTCGTAGGGTATACATGCACGCTGCTGGAGAGAACAAACAAGCACACACTGCTACTGAACAGCACTGAGAGTATGCAGCGAGCACAGGTGTTACACCAATAAAAGGCGAGCGTTATGGATAAGGGTACCATTTTGGAGGTTTTAGTAAAGTGGACTTTTTAAGGGTAGATCTTGTTACATTTAGATTCTGAAAGTGACCTTTTGTTTAAAAAGTTTGAAGACCAATGCTATAGGGTATACCGTGGCAAATCTATACAATCTACAGCAGTGTTAATCTATATATGATGGAGAGAATGAGCTCATTTGCAGGTGCTTGGTGGATTTGTATATCAAACCATTGTGAGATGGCAGCAATTTGGGAATGCCTTTGTCCAACAGTGGACTGACAATGACCGACGTGATGAGTACGGTGAAGTGTTAGACAAACGCAGGGGCTGCAGGTGGAGTAGAGGATTACCTTTGCCTGTGTTAGTGCCGCCTTCTTAACCTGCAGCTGAGACTGCAGGAGCTTGAAATTCTTGGACCATCCCTCAGTCTTGGAGTCGCTTCTCTCCACGCGTAGATCGTCGTAAAGCGACATGGTGGCGTCCTCCTCACTGCAGCGGCACAAGTTACCGTCAGACAACCGCAATAAAGAATATATAAGATTCTTGGTGTGAATGCTTACTCCCAGTAAGAAGCCTTAGGAAGTCGAGTACAACTACGCGTACGGTTAAGACACTTGCTTACATATTCCAGCATGCTTTACATAACATTCCAATTCAACCTTTCGAAGTTTCGTCTCAAATCATCGCATTGTCAGAAACTGCTTAGTCCTTAACAGGGTTGCGGTGAGCCGGAGCCTATGCCGGCAGACACAGGGCGCAAGGCAGGGATATCCCCACGATGGGACGCCAGTCCATCACCGGGCACTGTGGGCAATTTAGTCTGCAAGCCAATTAACCGATGCAGCAGCATGATTTTTTTGGACTGTGGGAGGAAACCAGAGTGCCCGGCGAAAACCCACGCGGACACGGGGAGAGCATGCAAACTCCCACACAGAAAGGCACCCGAGCCGAGAGATTCGAACCCGGGACCTTCTTGCTGTGAGGCGACAGCGCTAACCACTGGGCCACCGCTCCGCCCGCCGCGTGAAGTGTCGAACGTTAACAAGATGTTACGGGACACTCCAAAGTGACAAGGGCTGATTGAGAAGGCTGGCATGGACTAATTGAGAAGGCTGGCATGGACTGATTGACTGAGAAGGCTGGCACGCACATCAGTACACACTCGTACCACTCGTCACTAAACCGCAACGCCACTGCAGTTGCACTTAATAGCAGGAACTCCACATGAAGAGCTTGCAAGCTCACTGTGTACTTTGTGGTGTGATTTAAAAAAAAACCCATCTATCTTTAACTCAATGAGTCGGACTCGCCTGGGCAAAGCCTGGCCTAGGCCGCAGACGTACTCCCGCTTCGCTGCGAGCGCGCGCCTCGCTCAGCTCCTCCGGCGCGCTGCTTCCCCGCTCGCCCGGTGGGATGGTTGGTGAGAGGGGGGGTTGGTTGGCCGCCCCGCTGCCTCGCTCTCCGGCTGTTTCTTCCCCCCCCTCCCTCTCTCTCTCCTCCCGCCGCCCCCGATCGCTCACCTCGACGCGCGCCGCGCTGACCGAGCGACGCCTCCACTCGCGAGGGCCCCGAGCTCTCGATTTCCATACAGCGCATGGGCCGAACCCGCGCGCAGGCCGCTGCGCGATTGGCCAGCGCGCATGCACGCGTGTTGGCGACGGCCAATCAGGTCGCGCGACACTGACCAGGCAGGCGCTAATGTGCACTAGGGATTTAGTAAGTCGAAGCTACGGGTAGCGGCGGGCTGCGCGCGATGTAAAAACGCGATTAATAAATGAGGCTACGTTTACTAAAGTTCCCATAAGTGATGTAATGAGAATTTCGTTCCGAAGTTGCTCTTTCGGCGTAGCCGTGTCGAGGGCTCCTCTCATCTCATTGGCGACGTTTCGCCTCCCACGTTGGAAGCATGCTTGGCTGGTGGTTGTCCATCGTATCCGATGATGACCACCTTCACCGGGCGGCGCGGTGCCCCCCCAGTGGGTAGCGCTGTCGCCTCCTCCTCACAGCAAGAAGTTCCCCGGGTTCGAATCTCGGCTCGGGCGCTGCTTTCTGTGTGGGAGTTTGCGAGTTCTCTCCCCGTATCAGCGTGGGTTTTCGCCGGGCGCTCCCGTTTCCCCCCACAGTCTAAAAAACCATGCCGCCGCATACATTAATTTGCTTGCATTCCTAAAGTGCCCGCAGTTCCCGCGATGGACTGGCGTCCCATCGTTTCTATATCCCTGCCTTGCGCCCTGTGTCTGCCGGGATAGGCTCCGGCTCACCGCAACCCTGTACATGACTAAGCGGTTTTCTGACAATGAGATGATGAGACCATCTTCATCTTCACATGTCT
>JAZEWT010000007.1:22334604-22345836 GCA_036362905.1 Mordacia mordax | reverse complement strand
ACATGCCCGTCGCTACGCTGCCAAGCTATAAATGCAATTAATATTATTGTTAATTTCCCATGCAAACTCTCTCCTTCACTTCCGCACACCTCTTTATATCCCCTAAGACGTCACCCAGCCACGAGATATCATCCCACGTCCGTTTAGCCAATCTGAACATCACACATCTGCCTTATGTTCTCCCTCCTCCCCCCCAGAACCACGTGTTGTTTACGATCTCGAGAGGGGGGTACTGCCATCACACTTTCTGTCACCCTCACTTTCTCGTTCTCACCTCGTCTGAGTCACGCTGGACGACCCCATTTGCACCCACATCACCGCGACCCTTCGACCGCCCGATCGTCGGGCGTGGGCACGCAGGCGCACCCAGCCTGTCACGGCGAGAGGCTTGGCACTACATTGAGACCCCTTTAGGGTGGCTGTGAGCTGATCTTTGAATCGCTTCTTCCGGCCCCCAGCAGAACGCTGGCCTTGATGTACTTGGCCATAGAGAACTTTTCGTAGGAGTCCATTGCTGGGCTTGAAGACTATTCTGTCCTTCCATGTAATCCCAAGGATTTTGTGCAGGCAGCTGTGGACGGCGTCCAGGCCTTTCTGGTGGCGGCTGTATGTAGTCCACGTCTCACAACCGTACAGCAGAGTGGTGATGCAGACGAACTGGCGCACAAGCACTTTGGTGTTCAGCTCGAGGTGCACAAGACTGAGAGCGCTCGCGACCCAGCGGCTGAGAATGGCGGAATTAACATACGGGGCTATGGGCAACCAACCCCCAAGCACGTGGACCCGACCACATCGCCGCCGCGACCACGTGTTCATCCCGGCTCAACGCGCACCCCGCACCACACTTGCGGCACACACCATACTTACCCAACCGCGCATCGTACAAGTAACATTTCATTTAACCCCACTACGGCCTCATTTCCCCCGGAGCGGTTTTTTTGTTGTTTTATCCACGGAAGGGAGAGGGCCCCTCCGATGGTTTTTGTTTTTCACGTACAACACGGGGACGGGAATTGGGTAATAAAGGGGGACCGTGGTTGAGATGGGCCCGGAGGCCACACGGCCGCACCGGACAGGGAAGCCTTCACGTAACCCACTCGACACTGCAATGGGGAGGGGGTGGGGGGGGAAGCCTCATTTTGATATTCCTGTGCATGGAGAGATAGTGTATTAGTTCACGTATGGATGGTGGGTGGAGGAGGGGTCCGCCGCTTGAAGCAGCTGGGAATCGTGAGGGGACCCAAGAAGGATGAATCCTGTGCTTGCGTGCGCAGCGCACGAGTAGAGGCACCTGGTCTCGCGGAGCACGAAGCGCAGCGATACGGCGAGGCGTCTCTGAATCACAAATATATATATATTATGACGGCAGAAAGTACGCAGTGAGCTTACAAGCTGTGGATGCGGGAATCATGCGACAACCGACGACAGAACTTACCAACGTAGCAACGCATAAAACCAGAGGCGAATAAACTTAGAGCAACAAAATGCATAAATGAAACCCTAAACGTACTTAAAAAGTAAAGTTACACGGAAGATTGCACAATTAAACAAACTCAATATTGCACAGCACATATACAACCTTTCAAATAGACTAATCTATTTCTGCAATCGTAGCTGGGCCAAAATGTTTGTAGTAATTGGGATAAATACAGTACATTGTACGCGCTTTGCTCGTAGCTATCTTAAACCCAATTTTACAGGCTTGTCAAATATCTCCCATTGTTTACGGTTGTTTGCAAGACAGGAACAATACCCACACGAGATGATAAACAATGAAAATATTTATTTTTGTTGCTTTCTTACCAAAGTACTTGTGGTATGATTACTTTTACACAAATTAACACAAAAATCGAACAAAACGTTAATAAACCGACGCGCACACACAATAGCAACACAACCGCCGGTATTGGTCCAAAAACGGATGTATAGGTACAGCCTTAACAGACTGTTGGAGGGCACATGCAAATAACCTCCGCACAGCCGCTATAAACTGTTTGGGAAATAACTGAAACCAGTGTCTATAAAGGCCGGCACGACACACGTGGGAGTGGGTTGTCAACATCACGGCGGGCCCTCTCTCTCCCCCCACTTTGCACCAGTTTACTCCTGACACTGAGTCCACCTAAGGGAGGTCCAATGTAGGTCTAAATATTCGCTGCTGCTTGGTATTTAGCAGGAACTAACCTAGGGAAAACAGACTCCTAACACGGCGCGCTAACCGATGCGCCACCGTGCTGTATTTGAACGCGCGCAGGGGGTGCACGGCCCCTTAAAATATTAATAAGAGCAATAACTCACTCACTTGGCAGTGGAAACATGTATGGGCAAACAGGGATATTCGGAAGGGACGTTAAACTAACAACTACGCGTACATAGAAGGCACGAACACGTCTGACCACGAAAAAAACTCTGCGCCTGTATACGCCTGTAAGCAGACACACCTGTACAGCGAGCGAGCGCACGCACACACACCCGTACCGCAAATATAAACGACGATAACTCTCCCAAGTAGTCACTGTTGGGGGCAAGTGTTGTAAGCTAGCACATTCAGACTGGCACGGAGCACCGGTGAGCGTTGTAGCTTACTTTTGAACACTGCAGACAAAACTCGAGACATTTAAATTGGCCTTAGTTTACCAAAACGATACACTTCACTGTAATAAAGTTCAACGTACCATCACCAATCCTCTGTACAAATTAATCTGTTACCCGGACAAGGATTCCAATTTCCGGGACTGCCAAACTCAGACAGCTGACACCGTGGCCACCTTAGTCTCCCCAGTGCAAATTCTTGCATGGCCGGTGCACAAACTGTGGCAAGTTGTACATGTCCTTGTACTGGTGCTCCCTTTGTGAGTTTGGCCTTAAAAAGAGTCTATGGTGTAGTGTGTAAAAATCAGTACTGGGGAGACAAAGACGGCTGAGCATTGTGATGGCTACCCTACCACAGGGTACGAGCTCGCTCCTCAAAGTTACATGTGCGTGTGTTAATGGGTCATGAAGACCACACACCCAACAACTGCCGTTCGCCACTAAGTAAGGGTGATGTCCCCACGGCGCATGTGTCTGGGCAGGTGCACTGAGGCCTCAATGTGCACCACTACAAAATACACACTGACAACCCAACTTGCAAAGCACGTATTTTGGCAAGGAATGTCTAAAAACACGGGGATGTTGATGTTTGACTTGATCGCAGGAAATGTTGATCGATTTTATCTGCTTTCCACATCATAATTTTTTTTTTAACAAAAAATGCCCCCGGGCGGCACGGTGGCCCAGTGAGTAGCGCTGTCGCCTCCTCACAGCAAGAAGGTCCCGGGTTCGAATCTCGGCTCGGGTGCCTTTTCTGTGTGGAGTTTGCATGTTCTCCCCGTGTCCGTGTGGAATTTCGCCGGGCACTCCGGTCCAAAAACATGCTGCTGCATAGGTTAATTGGCTTGCAGACTAAATTGCCCGCAGTGCCCGATGATGGACTTGGCGTCCCATCGTGTCTGCCGGGCTAGGCTCCGGCTCACCGCGACCCTGTACAGGACTAAAGCGGTTTCTGACAATGAGATGAGAGATGAGAAAAATGCCCCCCTGGTGGGGACCGCCTGAACGCGACACCTGTCCTAATATGAGATGCTGCTACAGTCGTCACGTTCAGCCCGAGGAAAGGGAATGCCATGGGCGAGGGAGATCGGTTGCTTTTTCGACCGAGGTGCGGCAGAGGACGAAAATAATCTCACAAGACCTCTTGGGGATTCAAATTCATCCCGCACACTGTGGTGTGGTGGACACTGGAGTGGACACTGGAGTGGACTCCTAAATGTTTACTCAACCTTATTCACGACACAGTCACATTTTACGACGACCATGCACATATCAGCTTTACACTTATTTTACTGCTAATTTCTATTGCATCATTTTGAGGGCTGATCTGTACTCTTACAGTACAATAATTGTTTAAAATGTCTTCAACTGCAGATCAGTCACTATAATCCTACAATGCTTTTAATGTTTGCAACTTTACAACTTAACATGTTTACAATGCTCGCGATGTCAGACACGCGAGCAATGGCTTCAAATTTTTATGTATTATTACTATGCTTATTTACGCGGAAAAGCGTCGGTCTAATAACTCTTTTCAGGAGGGCCCTGCCAATTCTTGTGCAGTCGAAGGAGTTCACTGCAATGTAAATACTGTATGCTAATTAGATACTAAATATTCTTAAAAATTTAAACATGACAGCAAAACACAATTCACCTACGTTTGCGAATTACATCACATGATCTTTATCTACAGTGAAGCAGGTAATGCATCGTTTGCATACGGTCCACACGCCGCAGTTATAACCAGGGCAGCTGCTGGATTCGAACCGTGAATCTCTGCTCCAATTTTAAAATGTCAAACACTCTATCCACCATTCGAAAACGGCTGAGTAAAGCACATTTTAAGTTGTAACAGCTATTTATTTTGAAGCATGTTAAGTTTCTTATTCTTATTTTGTCTAGGAAAAATATGTTCCACGTTAATCTTGATATCACGACAATTTTAATAGGGAAAACAAGATTAGCGTTGATCTTGCATTGTAGAAGGTATCGTAGCACTGCCAAATCACGGCAGCCCAAGCTGAAATAAACATTAAGGAGCCGTGTTGGCAGTCGAGTATTAAGAAGGGCCAAAGTCGCCCTGCCACTATTTTTGTTAACGATCATGCCAAGTGGTCTAACATAAATAAGCTCGAGCTTTGAGGGCCAGTCGCTTCTCTTCGTCAGTAGGAAAGGACGAGCGGAGTATTGTGATAATGTGATACTTCTTGAAGAATACTTTCCGAACACTTAAAATTACTGTAGACAAAACATTCGCAAACAATGGAAGTAGCCAAACATCCCGATGCAGGCCTCGCCGACGCTTTCCTGGTTACATAAAAATAATGAAGTATTGTTATTCCCACGTGTCATCTTTCACGTGCTAAAACCCCGTGTTGATAAAATGTTTAATTTTCCACACACGAACCCTGACCCTATCCATTGTCCCACGAATCCTCGGCTTCACATGGAACGATACAAAGTGGTTGAACCTCTTCAGTACAGACAGGACCTGGGGTCAATAAAAAAAACCCCACATCCTTCATTCGCAACGACGCCAATAACAGCTCGCACCAGGAGAGCCGACGCCGCAGCGAAACCCAGGTGACGCCAGGTCTGGCCGCCTGTGTGACCGGAACACAACGCAAGCGCCACTGCCGCTGCTCTTGCTGCTTGTCCCAAGCGGAGGAGCAACTCGCGACGGGATCCTCTTCCCGCTGCCCGCACGTCGTTCAAGACGGCGAAAATTCACGGTCGGCAAAGACGTTCGTTCACCTTACACCGGGTGTTGCTAAACCCGCCGCCATGAGCGCAATGACGACGTTGATGATGGGAACAACTGAATAACGATTGCTGCAGCTACACCAATCCTGGAACATTCCGGAGCACCCGTCTGCCTGACGGTCCCACTCGCCACAATCTGCGCAGTGGTGGCAGCGGTAGTGGCGGCGAGAAAGGTCGTGGCGATGAGGATGGCGGTGGGAGATGGGGGTGTGACGGAGGTGCGGTGGTGGTAGCAATGCAAATAGCCTGGCATAAGCGCCATGGGGACGACAGCGCCGTTCAGTGGCGTATGGCGATTGTTGTAGTGCAAGGGGTGGTAATGGTAGTGGTTGTGGAGGGAGATGAGGCAGTGGACGGCGACATGCGAGGTGGCAGCAACGGCGGTGGCAACAAAGACGCCAATGGTCACAGTAGGGGAGGTTGGCAAGGTCGAGGGGGACAGTTGTGGTAATGGCGGCGGCGGCAGCGGCAGTGGATGGCCATCGAAGGGGATCCGTGTTGGGGAGGAGCCTGGCGTCAGCCGCATCAGTCGCAGTCGAGCGAGTGCGCCTGTCGGATGTTGAGGGCATCGCGCAGCATTATGTCGCGCAGGCGCCACAGTGCGTGCGTCAGGCTGTTGTGCGCCCCCTTGCCCTGCAGCCAGTGCGTGGGCAGGCGTGCCTCCTGATCCCGGCTTAGGGGGACGTCCTCCCGTCGCGCTGGACCGGCAACGGGGGAACGGTTGAAGGTTGGCGGTCGAGTCACGAGCAGTCAGCGGCGGCAAATTGCAAGGGGCGAACGGACAGGTCGGGGGGCCGCCCACCCGCGGGGGAAGGCGGGGAGAAGTGGTGACGTGGTGGGAGTTATTCGGAGGTAGGGGAAGGGGGCAGGGGTGGGAAAACCAAAATATTGAAATGGAAGTTAATTCATGGAAATGACAGATTTAAATTAGAAAGTTTACAATAGGTATGTGTGAAATTGTAATTAAATGAAAGTGAATGTAAAACACAATAGCAAAATGTAACATTTAAAAAGGTGAATTACATTAGCAACACAAAAATGTGAGCAGGGAAGGTTTTTTAAGAAAATAAATCTAATGCTAATTACACTTTGAAACAGAAAATCAGAGAAAGTATTACATGCGGTAGTTGTGGCTATGGCACACACAGTGACCTGCAAAACCACCAATATCATCGTGGTGGTCATCACCTATGTTCCCATAAACGTCACTCCTTGACAGCTCGATCAATGTCCAGGACTTGTGCCACCAAATTTGTTTATGGGGACCCTCTGCCACCCCAAAACTTCTGCCCTGAACCCCCCACTCAAAACTCAAAGCCTCCCACTTACTGGAAAGCGTCTGCACCCACTGGCTGACAAAGCTGAAGTTCTTGCTGTCGTAAAAGGTATCCTTTTAGCGCTGGTTTCATCTTCAGTCTAGTGATCATTTAATAATGTTAGCTGCTTTCCGACAAGGTGATTCCCAAATAGCCACACATGACTGTAACGTTTCTCTCATATTGGATCATCTTAATGACAGCTACACCATTCCCCTCACTGTACAGTTCGACTGACAGAGAGATCGATCGAGCGGCAGTTCGACCATGCGCGGGGCCAGTGCCCACAATAACTCGTCACTGACCTACATTGGTATGAAGGGCAAAAGAGGAAACGAACGTTGGGCCACGGAGATCCCCACTCCCAACCCTACTTACCGTTGACCGTCTGCTCCCACTTGCTGACAGTGGGGCACTCGTTGTTGAGGTTCTCGATGTAGCGTAGGTACGCCTCCGAGTGCAGCAGGCGTTGGGGACGTGGCGGCGCCGCCACAAACATGGGCGCCGGCGGCAGTGACGACGCGGCCGCCACCGCCACCTGGGGCGCCGGGTACGGGGGGGGCGGCTGCTGAGACTGTGCACACAGTTTGGGGGGGCGATTGTTAATGAAACGATTTGCGGGGAGGGGCGTTGTTAAAACGTCGGAGGCGGACGCATGCGCGTTGGCGAGTGGGGTGCTCGCGAAACGTGACCGTTTTTTTTTAATCATTTGCGACTTGCAAACCGTTTCGCGCGGGCGCGCGCGCGCGGGCGCACATACGTACCTGTGGGAAACCCGCTCCTGGTGTCTGCCCTGCCCCCACGGCCCCCACTTGCTGCCCCATGACCCGTCCACCTGCTCACGGCAAACAAGCGCAGCCGCAACGATCGCACAGCCAGCCTCTTCGCCACACACCGCGCCGCTCACCACCCAAAGCCAAACCTGCAGTCGATATACGCCTGCTCGCCGCTACATATGCTCGTGACATATCTGCGCGTGCTCTAGCGGATGCCCTACTAGGAATTGTGGGCTTTCCTCATGAAGCCATGTGACCGAAATACATATCAATATCATCATGATCACCACCAGCCATGGTCAATTCACTGCTGAATGAAGACCTCCCCAAGCTGCCACCGTCTCACCCAATCCTGTAATGTAATATGCCACCAATCCCCTCGGTGGAAGTAATAAAATAGTTAAACTAATAATAATTTTACATTTATAACGCGCACATATTCATTCACTGTCGAAGGTATTCATTCGACAGAGAATGACTCGGAGGTGTGAGGAGAGCACACAGAGGCGGAGGAGGAGGCAGACGGGCGGTTTGCCGGCGCCACATTGCCACACACTGCTTCCTATATATTAGGATGTCATCGGTGAATTAATCAATGAGTATTTTTTTTAAGCTGTGGGAGGAAACCGGAGAACCCGGAGGAAACCCACTCAGAACAGGCGCAGAATACACAAACTCCACACAGAAAGATGCTCAAGGTGGGGATCGAACCTGCTCGGGCAAGACCATTCTTTCTGTGAGGCGCAGATGTTACCACTTGCGCCACCCTGCCGCCCACTGGTGTTAATTAAGCACACGTTTCGACAGAGTTTCCTTTTAGAGTGTATTATTACCTTATCACAAGGCACTGCGCCCATCAGAGCACGCTTCGCCTATTGAGGTGAGCAAGACGAATGGGCTTTGACGTGAAAGTAACATTTACACAACCTTCATATCTCGGCCGATTTGCGTGCAAAAGGCACAGAGGGCATTGAAACGGTGGAAAATAATCCCACAATGCATTCTGTGAGCTTAATATGACCAACGAGCCAAATCATGGGTGGCGCTGTCACCTCACGGCAAGAAGGTCCCGAATTCAAATCTCGCTTCGGCTGCCTTTCTGTGTGGAGTTTGCGAGTTCTCTCCTCGTGCCCGCGTGGGCTTTTGCCGGGCACTCCGGTTTCCTCCGACAGTCCAAAAAAACATGCTGCTGCATAGGTTAATTGGCTTGCAAACTAAGTTGCCCGCAGTGCCCGGTGATGGACTGGCGTCCCATCGTGGGTATACCCCTGCCATGCGCCGTGTCTTCCGGGATAGGCTCCGGCTCACCACGACCCTGTACAGACTAAGTGGTTTCTGACAATGAGATGACAAGCCAAATCATCGTCAGTCAATTCCTATCTAATGCCACGCAAACACCTCCCCAAGCCATCGACATCCTTTCTGGTCAACTGCTAGATACCATACCCTCTCACTCCTGCACACAAATTGAACTCACGGCTCCAAATTTTGGACCAACAAGGACTCCCAACTCCAAGCAACTCCTGGCGTCTCCACTGAACCGTTCGGCTATGGCTTGTTAACAAAAGAAACGCGACGTTGACGCGGCGGCCTTACCCGGTGTGATGGCGATGGGCTGGGGGTAAAACGGCAGCATGGGGGCGGGCGGAGCAATGTGGGGAGGGGCCCCCAGCCCCTCTACGGAGCCCTGTATGCTGACCAGCGGGGGAGGGAAACCCCCTATGAACCCTTCCCATCGACATGGGGGGGCGGGGGGGTAGGGGTGGCGGGCAGGATGGGGGGGAATGAAGTGGGTGTTGTTTGGTCGGGGTGTGAGATGTGCGGACGCAAATGGGGAGGAAGGAGGAACGGAGAAAGGGAGGGAGACAGGGAAATGGGGGAGGAGTGGCAGATGAGAGATGGCCTGCGCATGCACAGTGAGGGTGTTCGGGACGGATGGTGATGCTGCCCAAGTGATATTGTCAAGGCCATAAGAATGATCGCATATGGCCCAGTGGTACCGCCGTGGCTGTGGGGCCTGGCTTATATTCTGATGAAACAGCTGACAAATACCACTTTAATGGCCCAAGCAAAATTTTACCCAGAATGCACTATCAGAGCGACTTTTCGATGTGGTACATTACTTGCCAATCAGATATGACAATTCAGCAGGATTTATTTAAACATGCTTGACTCACAATGAGACCCAGAAAATCACAAATTGCTTAAATAAATAGTGTTTGATTATACTGGTCTGGAAAGCCAATGGGTTGATGGACTAAACAAGTATAGTATTCATATGTGTAAACACAGAATAGTTCTGCTTATATGCACTTTGCTCTCCGAATTGTTCGTGATTCCGGTCAACCGACTTCTTGGAGAAGCTCGTGGCGCGTGCAGCGCAACGTCGGATATTGTGCCAGACAACTGGCAACGACGCGGAAACACGGCGGTGAGCTACGGGACGGCACAACCGCCAAACCCCGTTCTGCCCAAGACCCTTCCGGTCAAGGCGTGTGTGATGGACCTAACACGAACGCGATTGGCATCGCCATTTCGTCACCAGCATCATCGCTGGCGAGGTTATTATTTTACGAGTGATGAGATGTCGCTTCGCCTGGGTTGCTTATTTAAATCGGAGGCTCATGACGTTATGCCCTGCACTGGGGCAGCATCACAAATGCTCGATGATTACATGGTTACAATTCCTCTCTCTCAGGTAGTATTTGTTTCCGCTCACACACGTAATGTTTTGCGTATGGGCGCACGTATGCACTTACGCACGCATGTATGCACTTCATACATGTACAGAGACACGAGGAGCGATCGGCGCGGTTTGAATGTAATACCGATGGTGTAATAACCATAAAAACAAAGGTGCGCCGTTTGCTTCACAGTAGACGTTAAAAATCCTGCAACGTCAATCCCAAGAGAAGGCCATTGTGTGCCTGCATCGTGTTCCTATTTAAAAAAATAATCCATTAATGAATCGGTTGGAATGTGTAGAGCAGTCATTTCCTCCTTCTCTGAACATTGAACATGCACAGGACCGTACCGAGAGTCATGAGTCACGGGACTCAGTAAGGCTTTCCTGGTTAAACATGCTTAATAATAGTAATATTCCATAATGCAGAGTCATTGGCTGTTACTACTGGTCTGTGGAAAATTGCATCACAGAACTACTTCGAAAGTATCTTCAGTACTTATGAGTCTCGCTGAAGGTGCTGTACTCTCCCAACACGCTCTGCTGCAGTCACGAAAAAGACTTCATAATAAAAGTTGTAATTAAGCAATAATAGAGAATGTAATTTAATAATATGTGAAGTAATCATCAGTGACTGGGCTCAGGCCATCACAATGTCCTTATGCATGAGAACCCAGTCCGAATCATGGTTGTCTGAAACCCAAATTCAAACCCAGGTTTTCAAATATTCTGGCTCAGTGTTTGGGACTTCCGATAAAGCCGCCAACCTCTGCGTTCATTTACGAGACCCTCCGATCGCTCCCCACGCACGTAACCCATACGTATACAACGTAAACAGGCGCGCACGTCACACACACATGCGTGCAGCACAGCAGCGTCGCCGCCGCCGCCGCCGCTGCTGCTGCTGCTGCGGGTGGCGGCTGCAGGGGATCGTTAAAGTCATCATGCAAAAGCTTTGCGGTCCACACCGAACACGATGGGCAGTGCGAATGCGGTTAGGTCGCGGCGAGCGACGACCATGCGGTGCGGTGCCGTGCCGCAGGCGATGTTTCATGCGACCACCGTGGTTGGCGTAAGTTTGTGCACAGCGATGGGTGGCGGG
>JAZEWT010000007.1:22306374-22316530 GCA_036362905.1 Mordacia mordax | reverse complement strand
GGACGATCGCGCCCATGCCCGGCTTCAGAAATGTTTTCCAAGGCGCATTTTTTTCTTGGAGGCATTTCATTACGTTACATTCCGAGCCACGCGTTGGGCTTATGCTAGCCGTAATAAATTCATCGCATTGGCGGGCACGGTGTACACTGTAAGAGCTGGTTTTATTGTCTCCAAATTTTGGATAAAACTTTCATGAATTTGCCCGGTTTCCTGAATAGCAAGACTCTAGTATCAAGATAATCTCATTCTAAAGTATTTAAAAAGTAACATTGCATCTCCCTGCCATGTCGACCGCTGGGGAAAGACCCATTCGTGGGCCACGAGCGCCACCTAGTGGTCCGTGGACAGCATAGTGGGCCTTGAGGTGTAAAAAGGTTCAAAACCCCTGGTCTAAGGGATCGGCACAAACCTTGTAAAAGGCCTTGGTGTTGTTGACCATGAGCTGGATGTCGGTGGTCAGCTGGTCCACGGTGTTGTACTCCTCCGTCTTCAACTTCTGCTGGATCTTCAGCAGGTCCATGGGTTGAGACACCACGTCGTAGTAGTCGGGGAGGTTCCTGCGAAGACATGTTTAAACACGACACTGTCATGTCGCATGGTCATCTCGTGCCGTTGCGCATCTGCAATCTCGTGTGTTGCCGTTTATTTTTATTATTACTTGTTTGCCCGCCCTTTGGTTTTGTGCCTTGTTGCATTGCTCAGTACGAGGGTGTTTGTTGTTGCAGGAATCCCGCATCTAGAGCTTGTAAGCTCACCGGGTATGTTCTGCTGGAATAACGAACATCTATCGGCATCGTCTATCTCATCTTAACGTCAAAACTGAACTGTCTCGCCATTATTACTGCGTGACATCATCAGCCATGAACTGTTAGATCAGGGGTCCATATCTTATTTTTCATGAGAGCCAGTTCCAGATAAAAAAAATAACCAAACAAAGGCCACCAATTAGTTACAACACCCATTCCCTCTCTGCATAGCCCCTCTTCTTGCAGGCACACAGGACATTTACAGTATGCTATCACGGTATTAGGCCTATGTTAACATATGAGTGACGTTTAGGATAGGCCAAAAATCGAGCAAATCGTTTTCAATATAATTTAACTTGCTTTTTAAACACTCTTTATTGGGCAGACAAAAGGTACTGCAAGGCCAAACCTGGCCCACAGGCTGTATGTTGTACACCATGTGTGTTAGATAATAATAATTGCATTTAGAGCGCTTTTCACCCGAGGGTCACAAAGCGCTTCACAGAGTTGCGGAGAGAACGGCACACCAACAACAACGGCGCCAGAACGGAAAATCAACAGCGAACAACATTTTTTTGGGTTTTTTTTTTAAATATACACAGTGTTTGCAGAACAACAAGCAAAACACGATCAGACCTATAATCTGAATGCCTCCCCAAATAGTCGCCATCACTCATGGTCCTGCGATGCCACAATACATCTCACTCCTGTGCGTGAACTAAACAGCTGCCTTTGAACAAAGCAAAATACCAGTCAATGCCACCATTCCCCCACCCCGCTGCCCCATGACCCTCCTTCCCAAACCCCGCCATGCCACCCAAGGCAGAGCATCCCCCAAAGAGCCGCTGCTCAAGCTCCGTTATGTCCGATCGCCGTCGACGGAATCACCGCTTCCTCCGTGCCGCCTCGCGTGAGCACCGCCGCCACCGCGACCTCACCTGCGCTTGGGCACGCGGATGAAGAATTCGCAGAGCAGCCGTCCGTGCCCATCGCGAGTGTCGCGCAGAGTGTTGTACAACTCGTGGCACACGCCCAGCTGCACGCGGAGGGATGGGGGCGGTAAGGGAGGGCAGAGGGCGCGCACGGGAGGAGACCACAACGAAGTGAGAGTCGAGTGGGAGCATCGGGAGAGGGCAAGGAGTGTGCCAAGCACAGGGAAGATGGAGGGTTTGAAGCAAGAAAGAGTGGAGGGACACATGAAAGGGAGGCGAGGGAGGCGAGGGTGAGAGGTTATAAATACGTTGAGAACATTGAGGGCAGGGAACCCCAAAGTGGATCAATGCAGGAGAAGTGGCATTACAGCAAGTGTTGTGACCTGCAGTGCGCTGATCGACATCAATATGACGGAGATAAAACAGTAAGTCTGTTCGACCCAATTCCTCCACACCGGTGAATAATTAATGCTAATAAGAAGAAATCGTAGAAGTTCTTGGAATAATTGTAATTAGTAGGTGACTGACCGCTGATGAGTGGTTGGAGTAAATCCCTGTGCGCCCAATCATCAATCACCCTGCTTGCATTACACTGTAATAATTTGAGTGCAATAAGCGTTGTCTCGTTTCCACGTCTGCTGCGCTCACTCGCCACAGATCTCCCATGTAAAACAGCCGGGCAGCTGACGAAACAGGGCAGTCCATTTCACAACTAAAATAAACTCAAGATAAAAAACTGGGTGTTCCACCGCACACCAGACAAGAAGTACTCCAATCACGGTGTGCTATGTATAGTGTTAATCATTCATGATGGGGGGGGGGTAAATCGGGGGGTCATACAGGATCCACGGCTTGCGTATGCGTCCGGCGCCGCTTGCGGGGGGCCACTGCGGCGGCGGTTGTGGCGGGGGCCTCCTCGGTGTCTCCCCCGCTGGCGCTGCTCGACGGCGAGGTTGTGCGCCGTCGCTTCACACCCATTATGATGGCGGTGGTGCCCTGCTTGGAAAGGCAATGTCATCATAGCCATCGTCATTGCCATCACCGTCACTGTCACCCAACATCATCACTGTCACCAAACATCATTGCTGTCACTCAGGACAATGATTATAACTAAAAATCACGATCATACTTTTTTCTACGTGGCAGTCGTTGGGTGGCAGGGTGGTGCAGTGGTAACATCTGCATCTCACAGAGAGTAGGTCCTGCCCAAGGCAGTTCGAGTCCCGCCGATGCAGAGTTTGTGTGTGCTCTCCTCCTGTTCTAGGTGGGTTTCCTCCAGATTCTCTGGTTTTCTCTCACACTTAACAAAAAAAACTAATTCATTGGTCGATTTTATCGTAATATATAGGACACAGTGTCTGGCATATGTTGGCACCGGCTAACTGCGTGGTCGCCTTCCTCTCTCCTCACCTCTCTGCAGTTTCCTTGCACCTCTAAATTGTTCCCTATTCAAATACCAATAGAACGACTATGTATGCGTTCTAAATTGTAATGTGATTAGTATGTCCAAAACATTACCCTCATTATAATATCATAATCCTCATTGTAATCGTCATCATCACTGTGCTATCATCATTGGTCAGCACTATCGTTACTAACTCTGTGCATGTGGGCGACTTGTAGATATTTTCACACTCGGCACACTATATACAGCATAGTTATTGCTCGTTATGTGCCACCTATTCCACTCGAACGTCGACCTGCGGGGTGGGAAAAATCGGCACTAAGTTACCAGATAATCCAAGTTCTCCTCTGAATCGTGGGGTTTAAGATCTCATCTCATCTCATTGTCTGAAACCGCTTAGTCCTATACAGGGTCACGGTGAAGCCGGAGCCTATTCCGGCAGACACAGGGCGCAAGGCAAGGATATACCGACGATGTGACGCCAGTCCATCGCCGAGGGGTTTAAGATTAATATTTCTAATTATTTTAGTGTTTCGCAAGCGCTCTGGCCCTCTGCGTTTCAATATCAAAAGTAGATGCGCCAATCCTGCTCTCGCTCCACTCTCTCTCATCGTTCGATCAAGATCACGCCGTGAATAATGTTCCATATATAAGAACTGCTCTTACGAGATGTCGGCAAATCCGTGGCGAGCGCTCCTCCTCTGCCTTCACTCGACACTGGGTACACCTCGAAAGAGCATCTTCAAAAAAGCGATGCTCATACACCGCAATCGCGGAAAACCTACATCGATAAAATGTCCCTAAATGTGCGGTGGACTTTCCAAACCGTCCCTCGAACGACTTTGTAGTCGTTCGGCGAAGGTCATGAGTTGTGCTTCGCATCGCGTACTTTCTTTGTTACGTTTCACCACGGATGATGAGTCCCTTGTCTCGAACACTCGCATCTCGAGGTGCCGGCTCTTGAGCGCTCATCCGTCTCGCCCTGCTGACGACTCCTGCACGTGTGTTTTGCGGCTGTGAGTTCGCTCACATGCACCCGTTCGTTACGTGCCTTGCAAAGAACCACTTTCACATGATCACCGTGAAAGTGTCCCGACTTTCATGCCCTCGGTTTGCCCACAGCTTTGTGGCTGCGAAACTTTTCGCTCGATCCGGTTTTCGTTTCACACAAAAAACAAACATCGCCCGTAGACGTTCAACGCCTGTGGAAGCCGCGACGCGCCCGGCCGCCTTTGTCTCCCCCAGTGGTGATGTCGCTACACACCACTCTGGGTATACAAATGCGGCTCAAGTGGAAGGCCAGGGTCGGTTCATAAAATCACCGCGGGTGCTGGACGTGAGCGAGAGTTAGAACCCGAGGTTCCACGACTGATAACGGCGGCGGCGGCGCTAAGCCGGCTGCGTGCAGCAGGAACCTCACGCACGGCCCAACAGAGACGCCCGCGACACCCGTTATAAGAACACAGGCGCCAAGACTACACACAAACGCAACACCCAAACGACGCGAAGCCGAACGCGAAATTTTGTTTTTGGTTGTTTTCCTTCCGCGCCCGTCAGGAGATTCAAACGAAACGCGCACCGCGACCACCATCAACACGGCGAGCGACCACTGGAGACACGGACCGGGGCCGCTCTGCAAACCCGACCGGCGCCGCGCACACGCGCTCACCCCGGACGAGGCGGCGCAACGGGCGACGGTCGAGCGAAGCAAAGGGGGTCGACGACGACGACGACTCAGAGGACGAGCTGAGCGCGGGGCCCGCCGAGCAATCGAACCCGCGGGCTCATCGCTCACAATGGAGAGATGGAGGGGGGGTAGGGGCGGAGGGGGGTTTACGACTTTTTACGACTCTTCTGCTTCACTTCGCGGCACTCTACGGCAAACCGGCCGCTGGTCGCGATGGGTTTATTTCGCGACACTTTACGACGGAGCGGTTGGGCGTTGACAATTGACGGCACGCCGTAAAGCTGTTGGCGTGGACTGCAGCGTCCGTTCGTCGGATTGTGTGTTCATGCTCTACGCGTTGTCGTTGCGTTTTACAGCTCGGACGTTTGTTGCATCGCAGGAAACCCCGCATCCGGAGCTTGCAAACTCACTCGGTAATGTCTGCTGTAATAACAAACGTCTCATGAACATCCATCCGTTTACGACATTTTACAGCAGCCCAGTCGGCGGGGGCTGGAGGAGGTTTACGGCAGAGCGGGGTGCATGGTCGAGCCGTGATGCATACCTCGATTGCCTTCTCAGGCTCTCTGGGACCGTTGGAGGCGGCGGACTTTGTCGGGGCGCATGCTCACGAGGCGGTCACGCGCAAAGGACTCGGCCGCAAGGACACGCGTGCGTGCGGGGCGGTCAGCAGGGCCACGTGTGCGAGGTTCGTTCTCGTCTCCGTTAATTAAACGTCTCTTGCACGGTCATTAGAACGTGAATGGTGTGGGTGGGGGGGGACTTAATGCTACGTGTACTGGCAAGCCCGGCCCGTGGACTCGCCCACCGTGTCACTGGAGACGGGCGACTCTCAACTAGCAACGGGCGTGACGGCCTTTAGGATAACGCGCTGTTAGCGCCCTACCGGGTTTGTCGCCAGTTTGTTACCGGCGAGACTCTCCTCCCTTGAAACGGAAGGTGCGCAGCCAACGCGATTAAACAACCCCACAGTCTTTAAGAATTTTTGAAAAGTAGTGGAGAATTGTGGGCCAGTTTGTTACTGGCGAGACTCTCTTCCCTCGAAACGGAAGGTACGCAGCCAACGCGATTAAACAACCCCACAGTCTTTGAGAATTTTTGAATAGTAGTGGAGAATTGTGGGTATATAAATAACACAACGTTGGCTAGTATGTCGGAACTCTGATGCCTGTTGCGATGTGTTAAGATGATCTCTGTTGGCACAGTAGCGAGCGTAGGTGGTGCATCTGCCAGTCATCTCAGTCGGGCGGCCCAAAGCACCTGGGTCTGTCCCGTGACCTCCTGTCACGTAGCCTCAAGGTGCATGTGTCCTGGCACAAACGCCGCGATGACATCACCGCCACTTAGTGGCGAATGGCGGTTGTTGTTGTTGTTAATACAATAATATTTGCACTTCCAGATGATTTCTGCCCGATGAAGACGGGTCACCGCGTAGCCTTATTACCATCGGGCAGCGTAGTTGTCGAGGGTGCTACGTGTTTGTTTATTACGGTTTCACATGGCAAACGTCGTCGTTGCCTTATGCACGGTGTTCACACGTCACGGGAAAACGTCAGCTCAGCCTCCACGGAACGTACGCGCACCAACGCAATAGTCATTCATTTACAGACATCTCAAGTGGTGTCACCGGACACCACGGCCGACGTTGGTGGCGAAGTAATGACATCTGAACCGTTGTTGCCCATCTTACACCGCCACCAGCCAACAGCGACCAGCGTATTGGACGTACGGTCAAACGACGCCCATGACTGACGACGTTGCGGGGGAGACCTTTCGGGCTGATTATCTACCAGCGACCCGGAAATTATTCAGTGAGAAATCGAGGCCCCAGCTCATGTCCGTATGACTGTGTTTCTGTCTGTCTCCGTGTTCACGTATCAGGGGATGCGACAGGCGAATGGGCCATGATGTTCTTCAGCCGCACTCTCAGGAGGATTCTCAGTAAAGTTCCGGGAGAGAAGAGGCTGGGCGTCTATAGGTTCCTGCCCGTGTTCTTCGTGATGGGCGGTGGCATGGAATGGATCATGATTAACATGAGAATCGGCAGAGAGACCTTCTGTGGGTACCGCGCAGGACGTAATTATTTCTCACTTTAAATATTTCCGGGGCAAACGTTAGACCGTGGTTGGTAGCACACGATGAGTATCCACAGCCTGGTAGCCCGGACGGCACCTCGCTTGACCCCGTTTGTCCCCACCATTCCATTGTTGATCTTTGACACAGCATCCTGCCTGCCGAGCGCGACTGACCAGCGCCGTTTATTTCAGACGACGTCTACAGACGCAAGCAGTCGGAGCGCTGCTACCAGCAGCACCTCGATGAGACGTCGCAGTCCAGCGACTCCGACTAGAGTCTCGCGTCTCTTGGATGCACTTTCGATCCGGCCGCTATCTCACCCATAGCCCCATCGCGCCCTCCCGCTAGTGCCGCCGCTGACTTTCGCCGCTCGCGCCAAAGCTGCGTGCGCGAAGGACAGAGCTCACCCAGGGGACCGCGCAGCGGATTTGTTGAAAATGCCGGCCGGGGTGACGTGGCCGCACTATCTCAAGATGCTGACCGCAAGCTTCCTGTCGATGCTCGCAGGAGCGGAGGTGGTTCACCGCTACTACCGGCCAGACCTGGTGAGTCGAGACCAATGCTGAATGTGCTGTCTGATGCGGAAATGTTTTCCAGACCGCCAGCCCTCATAGGCACAGCGGCCCGCAATTGCATCCGTGTGGTTTTTCAATATCCATGATTTAAAGGTAGATAATAAGCTATGCATGTGGTTTAGCGGGGTTCACTACATTCGTCCTGGGTTCGAATCTCGACTCGGGTGCCTTTGTGTGGCGTTTGCATGTTCTCTCCCTGTGTCCGTGTGGGTTTTCGCCGGGCACTCTGGTTTTCTCCCACATTGCAAAAACCAGCTGCTGCATAGGTTAATTGGCTTGCAGACTGAATTGCCCGCAGTGCCCGGTGATGGACTGGCGTCTCATCGTGGGCGTATCTCTGCCTTGCGCCGTCTGCCGGGATTGTCTCTGGCTCACCGTGACCCTGTACAGGACTAAGCGGTTTCTGACAATGAGACATTACTCTGTTCATTGTTTCACCTCCCACAGAGCATCCCAGAGATTCCGCCCGTGCCTGGGCAGCTCCGGACACGGCTATTGGGCATTGAGGTATTACCAGAGACGCAAATGATTGGTGCTGGGGCTGCGGAGGAATCCAGCCGTCCCTCGTGATGGCACCGGGTCTGTGATGATGATAATAATAATAAAGGATCGGTTCGCGCGCTCACACGCATGTGTTCTCACTTCACACAAGCATGACAGACGTGCTGGTGTAGCCCTCCCTCGCCCTCCGCAGATTCACTTAGTGGTACAGCATATAATAGCATTTTTATAGCGTCTTTCACCAGAGGGTCACAAAGCGCTGCACAGAGCTGCGGTGAGAACAGCACATCGAGATAAAAGCAGCAAATCAGCAATAACGTTTTTAGGGTTTTTTTTCTGATGTACAAATAATGTAGGTCTTTACTCTGACATGGATCATTTTTTTAAATTTTGCTCTCTCAAGGTAGCTGTCAGTCACTCTCTCCATCTCCACCATCCTTAGGCGTTATGACAGTTCTTGTCTCGAGTGCTTTGAGTCACACGCACTGTCACAAAGTGGATGAGAGGAGCGCTTGCCACGGCCATCCCGAACGAGCTTTAAGAATCAACAATTATCACTTAAGGTGGTCCACATTGCAACTGTAGGGGCTGCCCCGTTGAACAGGAGCTGAAGCTAGCGGGGCCTGATAAACACGTGTCTGCATGTACACACTTGTGTGCCCTGGTTGCAGGGTCCCTGTTGATGCAGTTTCCTACCAAGTTTTGCGTCATCTTTGGGGTTTTCTGTATTTTCTGTTGTGGCTGGGATTTCCTGTAAATTGTGATGTTCAGATCATGCATTGATTAAAACACGTCAGCAGTGTGAGCTTGTGCCTTAGTCTTGTGTATTAAAATGTCCCTTTCAGAATCCAGAAGACTAGTTTTCAGCAGCCCTGAAAAATATTTGGGATTGTATTGCATGAAAACACGTTTATGCAGCACTACACTAAGTGTGCTGCGTGCCCACGTTTTGGCAAATTACTGTTTGCGGAGTAACGTTGACTTTTAAACATTAAGGGTGACGTCATGCCTTTCCACCTCAGGCATGCCCCTTTATGCACCACCTGTTGTGGGTTTCGCAGTTTTCCCACAAGACCTCTATCTTGTCAGCCGATTCAACCCTCCTCACATCCGTGTCTTGTCCATGACTAGGTATGGAAATGGCACACATTCGTGTTTTTACACTAGAGTTTGAACCCAGTCATGCACAAAAGTTCCAGAAGTTTGTCAGTGAAAACCCGAGGCTACTTTGAACCCCCGGAGACCCCCCCCCCCAACCTCTTGAACCCTTCCTCCAACCTTCCATTAAACGCCACACTCACTAGCACGGAACGTACTGCCGATATACAGCCGGGTTTTAATAGTGGTTGTTACACCCACACTAAAATAATCTTAATTTACGGGATTAAAGTCTTTGGACATGTCATTCATATGCCGTTCTCTCGAGTGATGTGCAGCACTTCGTGACCCTCGGGTGAAACATGGTCTCGAAGTGCAATTACTTTTATCCATGGAGGACACCACAAACACGTGTACACACTTCTGATATCTTTGTACACCATTGCGAGGAAACGTCCAGTGCATGGGGTACTTGCCACACCTGCCTATAGTTGTTTATCTAGGACAGCCTGAGTCAAGACACTTATACCCAAGCACTGCTTGGATATTTACCCCACTTCGATTACCCCTCCCCCACCAGCAAAATGTACCATTCAAGGTTGCGTAAGTTACCCATGTATTATTGCATTACGAGACTGATGAGGAATGCAAGGGGCCTTCGTACAGTACAGCAGTGACAAAACTTGCCGATTGCTAAATTAGCAAATCTTTCCACGTAATGTTTAACAGTTTTGTTTAATAGTCTAACTTTCCATGATGCTTTTTGGCCTGTTGCAAGCGTACTTTTGCTTGCAAACAAAGTCTACGTCTGGAAGTTGGGACTTTCTGCTCTTTATCAATAAAAAAATCTTAAATTGTGTACCATCTAAATGAATGTTTTAGTCAAAAGCTAGCAAAGACTTAGTCATAATTGACAGTGAATGACATTTTTATTAAAAAGTCAAAACAACTTCTCGTGACAGGAATGGCATGACACCCCAAATAATATACACGCACTCACAGCAGACATGACCCAAAATCCCTCAGGCCCACCCCTATTCTGTACAACCAGACGATTTAGGAGGGAGCAACAGGGGTTCAAAAAATAAGCTTCTCCATCCTAATCTTACTGCCCCAAATCAACTCCCACCCTACAT
>JAZEWT010000007.1:22281898-22293573 GCA_036362905.1 Mordacia mordax | reverse complement strand
ACTCCACACAGAAAGGCACCCGAGCCGAGATTCGAACCCGGGACCTCCTTTCTGTGAGGCGACAGCGTTACCCACTGGGCCACCGTGCCGCCCCCCTGGCTATGTCGTAAACGTGTAACTGGTGCGGTGTGTAAATATTACCAGTGGCCAATGGTGAGACCCATTCCCAGTCGACTGGGAATTGTTCTGACCGCACTACCTCCTCATGCACTGTGCCGGACTATATCGGCATTCGTTAATAATTGATGTTAATTGCATTTCTAAAGCGCTTTTTACCCGAGGGTCACAAAGCGCTGCACAGAGCTGCGGAGAGAACGGCATGCCATCATCCTGGCACGACAACAACAGTTAATTAGTTTTACCCACTTGCCCTTATAGGCTACACTGGGGGGGGGGGGTGTGAATGGCGGTGTATGCGAGTGAGTCCACGTGTTCGCACGTGTTTGTATCCATATGGGACTCTGTTCTGTATCTGGGCGTGGTGCTGGTCACCCACCATCCCCCTCGAGTAACGTGCCGCCCTTCGTAAGTGCTCACGAACAAGAATTTCCCTTTACGAGTGCTCACCGAGAGCATCGGTTACGCTCTTAAGGAGGATGCGTGGTTCCGCGAGGGTCCGCGTACGCGTGTCGCGCGCGCGTCCGCGTGACGCTCGCCACCTCCGCGCCCATCCCCGCGCTCCACCCAGGTCCGCGAGCACAAGCGCAAGCAGCGCAAGGAGGCGAAGAAGAAGGGAACGGGGAAAGGGAGCGCGGCGCGGCGGGCGCGCAAAGACCCCGGCGTGCCCAACTCCGCGCCGTTCAAGGACGCCGTCCTGCGCGATGCCGAGCAAAAGAAACGGCAGGTGAGGGGGGGGGAGCCGACGAACAGACGGGAAACAGGATGGAGGGGCTCATGGGAGACAGTAGGGGGAGTTCAAATGTCCAAGCTTGGGGGGGGGGGGGTATCTTGCCCATCTAAATATATTTACAATCCAAGGTGGATTTTTCAATTGTCCGTATCATGATCGCTTCGAAAAGCTGCTCTCTCGCGACAGCCGCGTCCAGAGAGGGAGCGATCGACGCGGCCGTCCCGAGAGAGAAGCTTTTCGAAGCAATCGTGATGCATTGAGTCGTGAAAACCTACACCATTAAATCGTCAGTATCATCGGTCACAATTGTCCACTGTTTAAAGGAATGTCTTCCACAAGCCATTGCTGCCTCTCATGGTCCTGCACTGTGGCAATCCACCTCGCGGAGGCAGTGAGCTATATTAAAATCTGTGTGTGTGACTGTGTGGTTGCCTCGTGTGTGTGTCTGCGTGTGTGTGTGTGTGTGTCTTGAGTTCAGGCAGAAGAGCTGAAGGTGAAGAGGAAGGAGGCGAGACACAAAGAGCTGCAGAAGAAGCGGGAAGAACGCAGCAAACGAACGGAGCGGAAAACGGACCGGCTCGTCAGACAGGTGCACAGACTCACAAAGACAAAGATCCCCCATAGAGCCTTCACAGACTGCAGGGTCAAGTGCCGTTAGCGAGCACCTATGAAGGTCGACACGGCACACGAGGAGGCGGGTGACCAACACCACGCCCGGACGCCTATGTCTCCCTAGTGATTAATATTTACACATTGCACTGGGTACTCATTTGAGGCTGAGTCGACCTAGGGGAGGCCCAGGACCGGTTCAGAAAATCGTCACTGGTGTTGGCCGTGAGCGGGATTCGAACTCGGGTCGCCGGGTTTGTAGCCCAGCGCGCTGCTAACCGCTGGGCCACCACACAGACTCACACACATACGGCTTCGTACGTACAAAAACACTTGGGTGAGTGGCTGTGGTTGCACTGTTTGAGTGTCTATGTCTGCGTTTATGTACAGGACCCCGTGGCTATGAAGACGAAACCCGAAGCTTTAAACAAGAGGCTTCTGAATGAGATGCACAAGGTGTGTGGAGAGATCGGAGGGTGTCATCATCATCAGCAGTAACAGCAGAAGCATCATCATCGGTAGCAGTAATAACGTCATCACTTGCTTCACTTTGAACTTTAAAAGATCGTGTAATGTTATATCGTTTTAAGTAGGCTATATGTGCAGTTGAGCGTTATATAATATAAAGCCAGACTTATTATCAAGCACCGTTTGTTTCCACAAATGAACTCTTACCAGTGTCGAACATTTTTGTATCTCGTCAGCAGAGCAGTCGATATGTCCACAAAGCCACGAGTGAACATTGTCCGTGGCTGCGAAACTAGGATGCTCGTCTGTTCAGTCTTGCGCTGTCAGAATTACGAGAATGACAAGTATACTTATGGTTTGTGTTGTGTGCGGCGGCGGCGATGACGGTTATGGTGCCGGACAGGCGCTGGGCTTGGCGGACGTGGTGCTGCTGGTGCTGGACGCGCGCGACCCCCTCGGCTGCCGCTGTCCCGAGTTGGAGCAGACGGTGCGGGAGGCGGGAAAGCCACTCGTCTTCCTGCTCAACAAGATTGGTGAGTGTAAATGATGTTGGTTTTTACGGCTCTCTGCACGATGACTGCTCCGAGACGCTGCTCTCGCTCGGGACAGCTGCGTCGATCGCTCCCTCCATCGCGACTGAGGATGCCTCGAACGTGTGAGGGCGAAACGTCGCGATGGAGGGAGAGGAAGCGATCGACGCGGCCGTCCCGAGAGGGTGGCTTTTCGGAGCAGTCATCAAGACTGGTGAGTACCGCAATTACATTCCTTTTCACCGCTAATAGCTCCAAAATCCGACATCGCCGCCGTTCGCAATTGGCACGGGTGCAGCCCCGCAACTGCTCACTCGTGCCGCTGCTGGCGAAAGGGCTTCCACTAGAGGGAGCTCTAATCGGCTCCTACAGGTGAGCTTTGGTCTTCCATGCTGGTCACATTTTGGTTTTTAAGAAGTGCCAAGTTTTTTTTTCTAAATGGGGTACACCAGTACTCTCAAATATAATTACAACCCAATAGTCGTGAATTACAGCCCTCTGTCACTTCACTGCAGGGTGAAGGCCTCTCCGTGCCATGACAGTGCTGTGGCTTGCTTGTAGATACTTCACCAGGGCTGGTTATTGCAAGAATATGAGCGTAATATCACTCCTTTTATTTTCCCCCCTTATCGCATCTCATTGTCAGAACCGCTTAATCCTGTACAGGGTCGCGGTGAGCCAGAGCCTATCCCGGCAGACACAGGGCCAAGGTAGGGATATACCCCTGATGTGACCCCAGTCCATCACCAGGCACTGAAGGCAATTTAGTCTGCAAGCCAATTAACCTATGCAGCAGCATGTTTTTTTTGGACTGTGGGAGGAAACCGGACTGCCCGGCGAAAACCCACGCGGACACGGGGAGAGAACATGCAAACTCCACATAGAAAGGCACTCGAGCCGAGATTCGAACCCGGGACCTTCTTGCTGTGAGGAGGCGACAGCGCTACCCACTGAGCCACTGTGCCGCCCCCCCCTTTTTCTTCTGTCCACGGTTAACAGTCCCCTCCCACTCTCTCCCCTTCTCTCCCTACCCTCAGACCTGGTTCCAAAGGACAATCTGGAGAAGTGGCTCCGATTCCTGGGCAGGGAACATCCCACCGCGCTCTTCAAATGTTCCACACAGCTACCGGCCATTGGGGTGCGTGACACCTTTCACAGCCACCTGCATCACTGATTTTCTTTTATAAAAAGTTAGCGAAGAGGTGATCATAGCAAATGTCATTGCTTGTTTCCATCTGCCAACTCCTTTCGTCGTACGCTACGGCCATCAATACCGCGTGTTGTT
Source organism: Mordacia mordax (assembly GCA_036362905.1). Taxonomy (NCBI): domain Eukaryota; kingdom Metazoa; phylum Chordata; class Hyperoartia; order Petromyzontiformes; family Petromyzontidae; genus Mordacia; species Mordacia mordax. The sequence goes on along the minus strand of JAZEWT010000007.1, from coordinate 22,289,831 downwards.
CTGCAACGCTGTGTATATTTTGAAAAAAAAAAAATGTTGCTGCTGATATTGCGTTCTGGTGCCGTTGTTGTTGGCCTGGCCGTTCTCTCCGCAGCTATGTGAAGCGCTTCGTGACCCTCGGGTGAAAAGCGCTCTATTAATGCAATTATTATTATTATTACCAACACGAACAGAAATCCGATGGATTGGTTTCAAACGGTGCTTGATCGGCGCTATTGCTCTGCGGCGCAGGTGAAGGCACAGCTGCCCGGCAGCGAGGTTCTGGTGAGCCGCAGCATCGGCGAGGAAGGCCTCATGGGTCTGCTGCTCGGGTTGGCGCATCACTACCACAGCCCCGTGTCCAGCGGTGGTAGGAAGAACCCCAAGCATTCCGACACTGCTGCCGCCGCCACTGTAGACGCCGCTGCTGAAGATGCCACCGCTGAAGATGCCGCCACCACCTCCCCTGCCGTTGTCGCCACCACAAGCCGGGTGGCCGTAGTGGGTGAGCATGACCGAGACGTCTCGCCGTAGCGGCGTCTCATCTTGTCCACATCCTCCGCCGTCGTGGTGTAACCCGGATTCGAAGCCAGGTTTTAAGCGGTGCCAACTCAGCCCGGCCTCCTCGTGTAACCATGCATTCGCTGCCCTGGGCCGCGCTCTTCCCCACCCCCCCCCCCCCCACCGCTTCTCACTTTCCCCGCACCACGCCAGGGTTTCCGAACGTCGGCAAGAGCAGCATCATCAACAGTCTGCGGAAGATGCGCGTGTGCAACGTGGGGCCCAACGCCGGAGTCACCAGGTTTGGCCCGGCTCTATACTCTACGGCGCTCCGTGACACCACCGCCACCTTGACTTTCAGAGTGTGGGCCAGCTCAAGGTCGTATTCTCAATATGACGGGAGTTTTGGGGGAAGACTGCCAGAATTCGTGTAGCAGAGACCAAACTGGGACAGTGAGAAGGAGAGGTACGGGTAAGCCCAAGAGTTAATTTAAATACGACTTTTGTAGGTGGGTAGCCAGCGATTTGAGGTCACAGGTGGGGTAATTGAATTTGGTTTCGGAAAGGACCCAGGATGTAGCGTTTTGGGCCACAATCCGGAAACCATGCAACCATGGAATCCTGCGAATGTCCAACCCCCACAACCGTGCAACTGCTGAACGGCGTTTGTGCTGGAACCCCACTCAGAGCCATGCAGGAGGTTTGCCTGGACAACCGGAACGTGCGGATGCTCGACTCCCCTCCGCTGATGCCCAGCGCCGACAACTCTGAGGTGGCCCTGGCGCTGCGGGGACTGCACGCTGGCGGTGTGGACCTTGCGGACGCTGTGTGCAAGCTCGACTCTATCCTGGCGCGGTGCAACAAGCAGCAGGTGCGCCCACTCCTCCACGCCCGCCCACTCCTCCACGCCCGCCCACTCCTCCACGCCCGCCCACTCCTCCACGCCCGCCCACCGACACCGAACTCCAACAAGCGGAAATGAACGATCGATGGAACCAGCTCGTGATTGGACTAAGTGAACCGTGGCCTCCTCAAGTCACCGCGCTGGCGCAGAAGTGTTCGCGGTTGTGCCGCTCAGTTGTTTTACAGTCGTGCACGCCGCGAGTTTTCTTGAATTACCTCCCGTCCGCCGTCACAGATCATGATGCACTACACAGTGCCGGATTTCTCCAACACGAGGGAGTTCCTGGAACTGCTGGCGCGGCGGCGCGGGCAGCTCAAGAAGGGTGGCGTGGCAGACCACGCGACAGCTGCCAGGGTGACGCTGTCCGGCTGGCTCTGGTGAGTGGCGAGATGCTAACCCGTGACGAACACATAGATCCCTCTGTATAGCCTTCTCAGACTTTTGGGGCAAGTGCCGATTGTCAGTACCTATAAAGGCCGGCACAGCAGATGAGGGGATGGGTGGGCAGTGTTGTGCCTGGCCATCTCTTTTGTTTCCTTCTTAGTCATGTTTATACGTAGCACCATGTACTCATTTAAGCCTGAGTCAACTTCGGGGAGGTCTGCACTCGCAATATTTTTTGTGGACGTGGGCGGGAACTGAACTCGGGTCGCCGGGTTCGTAGCTCAACGTGTGAACCCCTGTGGCACCATTCCACCACATTTTGTGGCGCGGGTGCGTGCGTGGGTATTCGTGATGCGACCGTGCCGTTGTGACTGTTGTCGCGATGTGCGGCGCAGCGGGAAAATCGGTTTCCACACGGGCGTGCCGGTGGGTCTGGCGGCGGCGGCGGCCAACGCCCCGGAGAAGTTGGAATCCCCTCTGCACTACGACTGCGCCGCGCTGGACGCGGCCAATGCCGCCGTGCTTTCGCGTGAGTCCCGACCGCGTGCCGCACTCACTGGTTCACACCCACTCACGTGCCATTGTTTTACGTGCTCACCTACAAACACAGCGCGAAGATCCCAATGTAATCAACGTGGGAGATGGCCCAAGCGATCACCAAGGTTCAAAAATAATTCAACAGCGGTGAATCGTAACGGCCGAGATGAGATGTGGTGTAACGTGATTTGATAGGCTAGGGAATACAGGTGTCCCTCTACATGCACATCCTTAAACTTGTTCCGTAAGGCTTTCAAGTCCTCTGGCTTGGACTGTTGATGCGGCTCAATGTTGTTATGCCGGGATGATGGCTCTCTGCCGACCTGTGCCTGCTCGGGAACATTTATTCCTTCCTTCTTTGTTGAAGAATCATTTTCTTCTCTGCTTACTTTATGTCCTATAATTTATTGCTACTATTTGAATTTCAGTTGAACTGTCCGGATGTTGTTGACATGCTGTTTTCTCCACAGCTCGGATTTGTAAAAAAAAACACACAAAAAACGTTATTGTTGCTGATTTTCCGTTCTTACATCGTTGCTGACGTGGCCGTTCTCTCCGCAGCTCTATGTGGCGCTTTGTGACCCTCGGGTTAAACGCGCTCTATAAATATTATTATTAAACTCTGTCGGCCAGTGTGACGACAACACATACACTGGACAACGCCTACGACAAACAGCAATCGTCACCCCTCCTCCCCATGCCCCTGCCATCCCCACTACTGGCGGCAGGACTAATGTCCCAGGTCACTGTTGTATTTGAGAGTCTCCTGGACTCCCGAATTCTCAACTGTGGGTAAACGTGAACCTGAAATGTTGCCGGTCGCACCGTTGCAGGATTCCACTTCCCCATGCCGGCTGGGAGCATCACCGTGAAGGGGTACGGCACCACCAAGGGGATTCTCAGTGACCTGGAGCTGCAACAGCAAGCGGAAACGGGGAGTGCCAACGGAGTCCAGAAGACTGAGACCAAAGAGGCGCAGATTGAGGATATGGTCGCAGATGATGACGACGATGATGACGATGACATTGAAGATGATGACGCTGAAGACGACACTGAAGACGACGCTGAAGACGACGCTGAAGACGACGCTGAAGACGACGATGAAGACGACGATGAAGACGACGAGGATGCAAGCGATGATGCAGAAGAGGTGGGTTTGTCTGCTCTGCACTAATTTCATTTGATGTTTGTAAGCCTTTATTTAACTGCGTGAGAGCCCATATTTAAAGGAAATTTAAGCCCAAGCAGCATTATTTACATAAATGGACCAATTATTTGGTTGCCGAACAAATCATGTATATTTACTCATTATTTTGATTCGGAATGTTCAAACAATGGAGATGAGCACCACATTATACTTCATAATAATTTGCTTGCCGTCACTGCTTCCGCAGGTCACAGCCGAGACGAATGGCAAAAAGGCAACCGCTCCTGGACGTGTGACTGGCGGAGATAACGGTGAGCCTCACACGAGGGACCAGGCCGCGACACTGGGGGAATTGGGGTCAAAGGTTGGCGTTGGTTGTTTTATCCCAGTGGAATCATGAGCCATGATCTGACAACTGCAGGGTAAAAAAGGCCCCCCTCCCCCCAAGCTGTGGCAATTCCTCACGGTCACACGATGCAGCAATCCACGTAGTTCCTGCACACGGAATGCTAAGCGTTTTGTTCGAAGGTAACCTGTAGCTTACCCACGATACTCTGCGCACCAGTAATGATTTGTTTCTCTCATGTTGTTCTCCCTTGCAGTGACGAGGACACCGCTGGGCAGAACACGGGCCGCCACTGCTAGGACTGCTGCTGCCACGACAACTGCTTCTGCGCCTTCTGCACCCAGTGATGACCGTTATGACTTCGCCACGGACTTCTGCCTGTGATGACCTGGAAGTGGTTGTTTTCGTTACCATGAGACGGCCAACCAAAGAATACTCCTGTGCACCTCGACTTGGCCCCAGTTTTCACGGAACTTGAGTTCTACTCATCGAGTTGGTGACTTAAAAAAAAGGAGCATTTCCTTGACTTTGAGTTACTCAGGTTACCTTGTGAGTTGGGCAATTCTTTGCCAGAAACTTTTCTGGGTAGGGCAAACCTCGTAAGTTAAAAAAGGTAACCATTATTTTATTTTTGACAAATCTTAGTGACGTGAACACCCTGAAGCTTTTCCTGAATTCTCATGGCAAATTCCAGCCGAGCCCACAGAGAAATGGGACAGGAGCAAATTGGGTTCTTGCAACAACGAGGATTGGCAGGTGACTTGAGATTCTCTAAAAATATAGAAACTGTTAGGTTGGGCAGCTCTTTTAGACTCGAGTTGTTACTTTAAGGTAATCTATCCACTTCCCTGCCTATGCGCACGCCACCACCTGTCCATGTCCTGCATTTACCAATGTCTCCAAGGAACCGTGAAAGAGGAGTAATGCATTGTTCCTTCCGTGCACTCTTTTAACAATAAAGTGAAAAGTGTTTTGGGAGCTTCTGCCTGTCTACCTCATTGTAATGGTAAGGGCCTCATCCACCAAGTGGATTGAGCTGTCCAAGTAGCTACCTAAAAAATAACGGGGTATCGTTTCAGCTGGGTCAGTCTGGGTTAATAATCAAGAAAATGTCTGAACCTGGCACACCACAAAATAGAACTCAACGTTTGCAAGTAACATGCTACCTACTCAAGTCTACCAGCAAATTAAAGATTCAAAGCTAAGAAAGACCAAAAGCAACACTTGCACAGAAACAAATCCTACGTGAAACTAATATGGGAATGGAGAGGCAACCAAACGTTATATTTATTATCTACAAGATTGTACATGGAATGGAGCAGAAAAAAACCCGTACGAGCAATGGTTGAGCGCCTTGTGTTGTCAAACTCACCCTCAACCACCCACCAGGGAACCTCCCATCACCCGGCAGCGTCCACCTTCCCACACAATACGACCCGCCTGTAATAAAGGCAACGCGCGCGTAGGCTTTGCCCCAGTACTGAAAGCATCGGGCATGCAGGAAAACGGCTGCTCCCTAACGGTGAAGTCAGTGTCTCGCTAAGATTTATTTACTCGTGCTTTGGCTTGTCTCCTTGGATTTACGTTAGTGGTTGCAACCAAAGTTTTCATCTACCACCACTCGTCGCAAAGTGTGCAAATATCTGCACTCGTGGTTTCGTTGCTTGAGGTGGGTCTCTGACTGGTAAAGTGCGATTGCCAGTGCGAGTGTCGCCACGCGTCCCATAGAACACTCTTTAGTGGCGCTAAAGCGGGATCCCAGGACCAATCCTCTTGGGGAATAACTGGGACAAACGCAGTGAGAGTTACGAGTTTAATGAGGTAGAATAGAGGCCATGCGGACAAACTATGTGCATTCGTCCAAACACGGCCAGTGGACCCAAAACAGTGGACCGCAAATCTCAAAATACCCACCCATCCCACCCCTCCATAAAATAACTTGGGGGAACTCCAAATGTGCAATAATTCTGAGAGCCTACAGGGCGTATAGTCTATAGTCACTCAGCAAACAGCATTTTCTTCGTTGAGAACAGGACCTTAAAACGCAGTGTCACCAAATGACAGCATGACATGGTAATTGCCTTGCTTTTCACAAAGGCTAAATGTAGCTCTTATCCTAGCTCTTGATTAATGAGGCTTAACATTGTGCAATTAAACTAGATTCTGAACCAGCTTGGTTTGAAAAACCACCAACTAAATATGAAAGGTCATTCTTGTGTAACTGCCAATAATCAAAGAATCCGATAAATTGGCTGCAACCCAACAGGAAGGTAGGCCTTGTGGTTGGAAAAAGGACATTAAAGATCTCAAGCAGAGATGCAACTGAATGGTCCTCGGCGATGCCCCATGACAGTATCATCCATGTGAGAACCCATCTCTTGTGGTATGATCCAACTTAGACTGCCTGCTCATCTGCCTATACAATACTTGTCAAAACCATGCATACAATGGGACTCTCACATTACTGCTCCAATGTATCTCCTTACGTTCTAATTAAACCACAATCCACCTGGCATCCTATTTGTACTACGATGCACCTTAAACTGCCTATCCATTTCTATACTGTGGGTGGTGGTGGTGCCCACTAGCGGGGCACGGCACCCACTAGCGGGGCACGGCACCCAATGCCCCTCGCCATTTATAAGCTCCCAGTACTGGGCAAGCCCCAGCGTTTCTGCCGCACGCTCGCTCCGTGGACGTCGCAACGACAATGGCGCGATGAAAATGCTGCCCGTACTGCGCACCGCTCGGGTGCGACACCACGGGGGAGAGGGAGGGCGGCGGCGGCAAGGCGAGGCGAAGGCAGATGGCAGAGGCAGGCGAGTGGGGGAGACGCAACGCCACCACCCTAACATGCAAGTTGCACCGTGCTACTATAACCAACGGAGTGCGTGCATGTGTAGCAGTTGTTGTACCTGGAAGTCAGGGAAAATAAAGGATCAGGCCTCTCTCAAACCGGTCGCACAACGGAACAGGCTAAGTAGCTTCAAATAATTGGATTGAGGTGCCCTTGTTCAGAAAACGTGTTCATGCAGCTGGGAACTGGACATCGCTTGGTTTAAAATTTCAATCTCTGCCCAAACGGAACGCAAGCAGCATCAAGAGGGCAACCCGAATTTAAAGTTGATTGGCAAGGTTGCGATTGAATTACCTGTGCATGTTGAGTATATGAGCAATTTTCCAGGAATAAAGTTGTGGCATCGCTGGCCAGAGTGCTGCTGGAAGCGATAGGTCTTTGGATCTTGTTAATACATAGAGCCGGAAGCCCGCGATGTTCCATGCCGATGAGTTCTAAAAATCCCAAGGCATACCCCACGTTTCTTGAACCTGTGCATCACTCAGCTCTATGTTAAGCCCAATTTTTTTTGTTTACACACATAGCCATCTGTTGGGACACAGGCCTAACGTCAAACAGATAAAGAGTACATATATTTATGTTTCTTTTTTTTTTCAGTTAACGTTTTGGGTAATGAATACGAGTATACCACACTTAAACACCGCTAATTATGTAAATTAGGGAAGTTCTCGTGACGAGTGTTAAGCCGGATCCACAACGCAATGCTCTTGAATCTTGTGCGAATTGCCTGCCGCTGCTTTGTCCACAGCGCAACGGTTAGTTGTGCAACCAGGCCCATTGGCGCATGCCGGACAGTTGAGAGTCAGCGCGCGGTATGAAGTCGGTTGCCACATATCTCCCGAGCGCATCGCTGCTTGAAAAGTCGTCCGTCTCGAGCAACTGGTTGCGCGCACGTCGGCGGCCGAGTGGCATGCAAACGCGCAGCGCAAGACGATTGCTCAGGTGTGGTGGAGCCAGCTTTAGCTACGACTGGGAGCTGCTCAGGCAGTGACGAGGACAATTTGCCACACTTTCGGGCCAAGTTGCAAACACCACACACACGTCCGTGAGAATTGCATTTCTACACTGAAGGGGAGAGGGACAAGGTGCAGGCACGAACAACGGGGGGGGATTTCCCGATTTCAAGAGAAAAGACCAAGTGGATCCCATTCACCACACTCCTGGCATGTGCAATCGGGGGACCTCGCGACGCAGGCTAAGGTTTTCCCAGAGCCAGGGCTCACTAAACCGGGGCTGCCAACTCGACTGCAGCAAGACACGTGTGCACTGGGAACTCGC
>JAZEWT010000007.1:22216885-22263742 GCA_036362905.1 Mordacia mordax | reverse complement strand
GTGGTGGGCGATCAGCACCACGCCCGGACGCCTTTGTCTCCCTAGTGGCGATGTTTTGGGCGGCACTGTGGCGCAGCCAGAAAGACAGTTCTACCCGAAGCGGTTGTATTCCCACATTGGGCGCCTTTCTGCGTGAAAATTTGTGTGTTCTCCCCCTGTTCCGTGTGGATTTCCTCCTGATTCTGTTTTTTTTTACCACAAATAAAAAAAAAGTCATTTGATTAATTGGCCGATAACATCATAATATATCAGAGGCTGTATCTGGCGGGTTGGCGCCGGCTGAGCGTCTGGTTAACTCTGCCCCGTTGTGGTTGATTTGAGCACCCATATGCCATGTCTCGTCCATGACTAGACGTAGAATGTGGGCGCACTACAAATTGACTCAATATTTGTTTTTATACACAGCACACGAGGTACTCATTTGCGGCTCATACGACCGAGGAGGGACCCAGGACCGATTCAGAAAATCGTCACTGGTATTGGCCGTGCGCGGGAATCGAACTTGGGTCACAGCGCGCTAACCGCTGCACCACCGCTCTGTGCCACGCGCGTATGCAGTGACGCATGCTAGGGTGGTTGGCGAGGCGGTAGTGGCCGGACCAGAGGGATCGGCGAGCACCCAGTACGAAATCTCCCTGCTGCAGGTCAGGAACCACAACCCAGGGCCTCCTTTAGGTCTACTCATCCTGATAAATTACACGCATCTAATGTCAACACACATGTGAGACTTTACATAACTGAATTTAACATCAGACACGTTGTCACGAAAAGTCTTAAGCCACCAGGTGAGATGGATGTTTTCTGGGCAGAATATAGTCATGACATTGGCACATATAAAGTAGATTCTTGTAAATGTCACAATCTTATGGGATGTTGGAGGGTTAATGACAGTCACTTTGTGGCAACCACCTCGCACGTGAGCTCACCCAAAAACAAATGCACAAGATGTGTTCCTCCATTTGACGCGATGAACCGCAGCCGATAACATCACTGATAGATAAATGTTCTGATGTAGGTTTTTCACGGCTCGATGCATGATGATTGCTTCGAAAAACTGCTCTCTCGGGACAGCCGCGTCGATTGCTTCCTCTCTCAATGCGCCTGAGGATGCCCCTAACGTGAGAGGCAAAACGTCGCGAGGTGGAGAGAGGAAGCAATCGACGCGGCTGTCTGGAGAGAGCAGCTTTTCGAAGCAATCATCAGCTAAATGTTCATTATTATAGCATAAAATAACCTAGTGAGCTTGCAAACTCTGGCACCAGGAGGCTTGCGATACAACCAACATACAGACTAACCAACGTAAACAATATGTCGGTGATAATGGCGCTGGATCAAAAACAAATCGTTATGATTATTTTTATAAACGATGCTGGTCCCCACCACGGCTTCTCCCACCTCGCGCAGGTGTTCAAAGGCTCGGAACTGCCAGGCGAGAAGACGCACCTGTACACAAACCGCGAGGGCTACCTATGTGGAGCCAAACTCAGGACGGACTCCGAGTACCTGCTGGCAGGTAAGTCCCTGCGCACACACGTGAGTTCCAGTTGTCCAAAGTAATAATAATGTGGTCTATGGACCCCTCCCGTGCGGGGAGGCTGAAATTCGGCACGGATGGAATAAAAAATCTTCGTGTTTTTCCCCATCTCGTCTCATTGTCAGAAGCCGCTTAGTCCCGTACAGGGTCGCGGTGAGCCGGAGCCTATCCCGGAAGACACAGAGCGCAAGGCAGGGATATAACCGCGATGGGACGCCAGTCCATCACCGGGCACTGCGGGCAATTTGGTCTGCAAGTCAATTAACCTATGCAGCGGCATGTTTTTTTGGACTGTGGGAGGAAACCCGAGTGCCCGGTGAAAATCCACGCGGATACGGGGAGAGAACTCGCAAACTCCACACAGAAAAGCACCCTTTGTGTTTTTTTGTTACATTATTATGTAGGATTATTTTTAATGCCTCGGAGTACCAGTTAGTGCTCGGGCTTTAACTAGTTCTGGGTAACTGGATTAACGAGCTGGGAAACTGGCCTAAACGGTATTTTGTTTTATAACAAACATTCATTTAAATGGCAAAGTGCTCTGGTTCGAAGTAGTCAGCCATAAAGACAAGGTATAGAACTCAAACTGGGTTATATTAAAACTGTAGTCATGATTAGGGGTTAGGGTTATACCGGATGCCAGTTTGAATGCTGGTGTATGTTTAGGCATTGGGATAGCGTTAAAGGTAGAGTTAGAGTCAGGTCGAGACTAAGCTTAGGGTTACAGGGTAATATTTAGGGCTAGACAAGGCGTGGGGTCAGAGTTATGGTTGCCGTTCATATGTTGTCGTTGACACGCCGTGCTCTCCACAGCTCTGTGCAGCTCTTTGTGATCTTCGGGTGAAAAGCGCTTTGGAAGTACAATTATTGTTATTCCAGTCATAGTGAGGTGTACGCTAAGCTAAGGGCTAATGCTATGCCACTCTAGTCTCTCTGCCTAACCGATTGAGCCCCCACCCTCCCGCCCGCCCCCCCCGCCCCCCCCGCCCCCCCACAGCGCGCCGGGTCCATGATAAGCTGCGCATCTCCCTGTGCGACCTTGCCAAGCCGTGGTCGAGCGTGGGACCCGCTCAGGCAGAGAACCTGGTCGGTGCCTACGGGCGCGGCTGTGGCCTCTGCTCGGTACGGGCAGAGCGTGCACTCACGACACTCGAGTCACCTTGGCCAACCGAGTTTCGAGACTCACCCGCAATAGTGGCCTGCTTTCGCAATGTTTGGGTGATGTCTCATCTCATCTCATTGTCTGAATCCGCTTAGTCCTGTACAGGGTCGCGGTGAGCCGGAGCCTATCCCGGAAACACAGGGCGTAAGGCAGGAATACACCCGACGACGGGACGCCAGTCCATCGCCGGGCACTGCGGGGCAATTTATCCTGCGAGCCAATTAACCTATGTAGCAGCATGCTTTTGGACTGTGGGAGGAAACCGGAGTGCCCGGCGAAAACCCACGCGGACACGGGGAGAGCATGCAAACTCCACACAGAAAGGCACCCGAGCCGAGAGATTCGAACCCGGGACCTTCTTGCTGTGAGGCGACAGCGCCGTTGGGTGATGTCTAAAAATAAAAAAAATCGTGAAACATTTTCTAATTTAGTTCTGCTATAAGCGTCACTTCATAATATTGACTGTTTACGTTTGGAGCAGCCAAGGAACATGTGGTATTTTTAAGCCAGTAAATGGCGCAATTAATTCACATGCGTGGGACAGTCTTTATCGTTCTAAGTAACAAAAGAAAACCCGTATAGCTTTAACAGACTGTAGGGTCAAGTGCCATTAGCAAAGCACCTATGAAGGTCGGCACAGCACACGACGAGGTGGGTGACCAGCACCACGCTCGGCCGTCTTTATCTCCCTAGTGGCAATGTTTACACACTGCACTAGGTCCTCATTTGAGGCTGAGTCAACCTAGGGGAGGCCTAGGACCGGTTCATAAAATCGTCAATGGTGTTCGTCGTGAGCAGGATTCGAACTTGAGTCGCCAGGTGGGGCTGTTAACGCTATGGGTACTCTTTTGCCAGTATACATATATAAGATTGCCAGGCAATTATGCAGGTGTTAAGATCTGAACACCTGCATAATCGCCAGATACGGTAAAACCTGTTGCAATCTTATATTGAGTCGCCAGGTTTGTAGCCCAGCGCGCTAACCGCTGGGCCACCGCTCCCCACTTCCTAAGCAACAGACCCGTGAAAACGTCTATTGTAGGTATGGAACGATGATGTCACCTGATAAACGTGTGGTTAATGGATTGTCATATCGCCAGATCGTTAGAGACAGAGACGGGCTCAGGGAGACCTTCTCCCAGCAGCGGAGAGACGATGGTTGATGTTGATGATATTTCGGGTATATCGAGCGCATCAGCATTATCCAGCGCAGCAGCATTATCCAGAATTATCCCCCTGAGTTACCAGGGCCACGTCAGCTTTATTACGTTTTTAAATCTTCTCTGTCTCGTAGAGGTGGCACAGTGGCATAGAGGTCAGAGCCCCGAAGCAGCATCGCCGTCAATCCTGGGCTTAAAGCCAGTTTTATAGCCGCCCGTGGATTTAAGTGGCTCGCAAAATGTAGCAAAAATTGATGGTCTCTGCCCGGTGTCTGTGAAAATTAATCATATTAAATTTGGGTTGGCATATAAGTCGGCAAAATACCAACTCTCAGAATTAAAACTATCAGTATGACTGCCATTCAGTAAACCGTACTATCCAAGCTCGTGTCCGTGCTTTTCGCCTGCCCTTTGATCAGCGTACCCTGTTATCAACAGAACAAGTCCCCAATAGCAACACAACATTAATGTTTTGTTTATATTGAATCATTTTTACAAGCCTTATTGTCAGTCACCATTATGGACGGATTGACAGACTAAAGGATGGCTGACAGACAGATGAATTGACAAGACACATCTAACGCATAAACGCTTTCAACCCTATTTGAAAATCTTTGAAGCCCCTAATTTGTCTGTTGAACTCTCCTTCTGTGTGAACTGCGCCCAGATCAAACTCTGCTACGCGAGCGAGTGTGACCGCGCAGTGCCGGGCGAGTGTACTGGCTCCTACCATGACATGTTCGGCCTGGACGGGCGCCGCCTATCTGAGGAGCACGCGTGCCTGCAGACCGACCCGGGTCCCGGTTCCAGCCCCGATCCTGGCACCTGCCAGTGGGTGCTGGGACATTTGCCAAACAACACCGTTACGGTCGCCACGACCAGCACCAGCGCTGCGGAGGGCTCGGATCAAGTCCCAGTGACTTGGGATAATTCGGCAGGGCAGTAAACACATGGTGGTGTATAGGTTGCCGTCCATACCAGTGTTAACACGGCAGTAGTAGTATCATAAACTTGCCTACGCTACTGATCTCGAAATGACAACATACAAAGCTGTTTTACTCACAACAGCAGGAAGGGACGACTCCTTTCATGCCGGGCATGCCATGAGACCATCGCACTGCATGTAGAATTCTCTCAGCATTGTCCAGACCACTAACCCCGACAGGGTTGAAATCCAAGCACATTGTATATGCAGCGTGATCGCACCCATGCAAGACATGATGAAATTCGTTCCTCTCTGCTGTTCTGGGCAGCACACCTTTGTGTATCGTTGTTTCCTTTTTTCTCCAACTTATTATTTTCACATTACATTGGATTTGAACTCCTGATTTAAGCAGTAGATTGCCGATTTTTTTTTTTTACTTTTATCGCATGGACGCTTGGAATATTAGGCCAAACACCGTCTAAGGCGTCTCTCCAGAGGCGTCTATCGTGGAAGCCCTTCTACTGGCAGTGGTGTGAGCAAAATATATTTCAGGGCTGCATCTTTACTTTTGATTAATTTTAAAAACTAAAGCTACTGCTTTGTACAAATTTTGAGAGAATAATAATGTTGTGATTCGGAATTAGCTTTGAAAATCAGTTATGCAGGACAAAGGATTACGAATTGGCAGTTTATCACTTAAATCGGTGGGGTTGGCAGGTACGCACTGAGAGACTGATGACATGCATCGTTATTTATTTCGTTAACCACACAAAATGTTTAAAGTTAGGAAGTGGTCTGGCATTGTTTAGCTTTGCGCAGCGTAATTCCAAGACTGAAAGCTAAGCTATGTGTTTTGAAATCCTTTGGGCTACTGTGGTTGTATTTTAATGAGGCTGCGTGGCATTTCTTTTAACTGAACACGTTCCTTCGGTGACACATTTAATTAGTCAGCAAGCCGCGAATGACACCTCCACGCACAAGTGCAGTGAAACCCATTTTCACTGACCACTATTTCAGGACATCCAGGCAGTGCATACATTCTCAATAGATATTTTCAAGAATACTGCAATGCTGGCTTGGAATAGTAAGTATGGGCACAACGCACTGCCACGAGAGAAAATGGGTACAGCTACCCGTAATTATATAATGTTATACTCTGTATTCCTTTGAGGATATGGACAGATTTAGGAAAAAAAAACAGTGAATGTGGCGAGCCAAAATAATTACTCGAAGTATTCTGGACTGCTCAGACTGAAATTAAGTACTGCATACAACGTGTGGACAATGGAAATGTTCGACTCTTAAGAAACAATATTAATGATAAGTATTAAGTGAGCGAGTATCATTGCCATCAATGACTTGTTTCGTGCCTCTAAAATTCCCACTGAAAGTGTTTCGCAAAGGATCACTGCTTGGCGCTGTCGAGAGTCATTTGACAAGCACTAACGGCAGAGGCCCTGCAGAAGGCAACACCAGCCGGAGGCATTTCACAACATTCCCAACACTGCATGAGCACGCCCTCCAGCGATATCTATCGATCAGATTTGAATGTAAGATGTGAGTTTCAATGAAGAGAGAAGAGGTCCCCTCTGGCAACACTGCTGAAGGTGTTGGTGTGTGAACTGAATCATAAGTAACATTGCCACAACCCTCACCGTGACCGACCTCGAGATTTAAATATACCACCACAAAATGCTTCGCATACAACACGGCCGAACTTTTTTTACCATCGCCGTTTACAAATCAAACTCCGCGGTGTACATTTTAAATATCGATAGCCACCACCACCACCGCTTCAACTTCTATCGATTTTCACATCCAGTGCTATGTCATTCACTTTGTATAACCCTATTCAGGCTCACCCCTATAATTAATGCGACTCTCATCAAAGCTCCCCACTACCACTTACAATCATGCCGACGCTGAAAATAGATAAGAAATGTAACACTAACACGCTAGCACTGGGGAAGTGTTTAGGTTTACGTTCTGGGGAATTTGGTTTTGTCCAAAATTGACGCACATTTGTGGTTAATGTCGCTACCGTCAGTGAATGTCGTGCGAGGTGTGACACCTATCGAGATATCTGGCGGACAAACACGACGGGGCTTTACTCTACGTGGCACTTCACACTTAGCGAGGGTGAACCCAGCGCTTCGGTACTCTCCAAGTATGTTCCAGGTCAGTGGTAGACTGGAGTAGGTGGCATACAATCAGAAGCCACAGTGAGAGCAACAGGTGTACTGGATGCGGTGTGCCAGGTGTGAAGCTATTTTTAAGGTCGCTGGTGGAGTAGGTGGCATGGGACTCGCTATCACAGCCAATGACAGGTATACTGGATGCGGTGAAACTGAGCTCTGGGTGTAATCTTAAAGATACACAGCACTTGCGGACAAACGCCACTTAAATTCATACAGCACTTAAAACTTCACCTCGGTTGGAGGCAACTTGTACGCGCGCAACATTAGTTTTCATCGTGCAGTTTTAATGCTGGTTTAGATTTCAGGTAGCGTATGCGCATGTCACGGTTTCACCATAGGAGATTTAAAATGTAACTCTGGATCATAGCGAACGTGCACGTAATAAAGGCCACTAATTGTACGCCTAGCCAATGTCGCCATGAACCACGTGTCATCTTTTTGACGACCCTATACTTCGAAGAGCTGCTCTCTCGGGACAGCCGCGTCGATCGCTCCCTCTCTCTCCCCCCCATCGCGACGTTTCGCCTCGCACGTTAGAGGCATCCTCAGACCCTACACTGCATGACTCGAACACCTGCAGTAGTTTTAAATAACTCTAGTTCATCACGATAATATAAAATGCACACTCGAGGATTGTCTAACGTATGTTTAATATAATTCAGTTAGCGATTTACCATTTTGTATACGTACCAGATACCTGGAAAGCTGTAGTGAGTGGTATACTGCAGCGGTTAGCGCGCTGGGCTACAAACCCGGCGACCCGAGTTCGAATCTCGCTCACAGCCAACACCAGTGACAATTTTCTGGGCCTCCTCTAGGTCTCCTCAGCCTCAAATGAGTCCCTAGGTGCTGGTCACCCACCTCTCTTGTGCCGTGTCGGCTAACGGCACTTGAGCCGACACTGTTAGGGCTATATGGGGGATCTTTGTCTTTTTGTATAAACCTGGTGGCCACACCATCAGTGGGGAGTGGCAGCTGAACTAACCCAGGTCTCTATCAAACAAGACAACAAAACCCTTTGAACGATGTAGGAGAGAAAAGCCCTTAATCCAGAAGTGGATTAAGGCCAGTGGCTGTGAATTATTATAGAGTGCATGAACACAAAGAGTTTCAAGCGAGCGCCTTCATGTTTTAACTCGTGGCAAGGAAAATATCATGGACCCTTTAAGTCAAAAGTGTAACCTAAAATGTCATGAGATCTTAATTTTAGTCCTAATAATCATATAGCCTAATTAAACAAATAGCAAGCAAACACATGTTTTCATTTATTTAAGAGCAAAATGATCTAACATTCAATGTCTTCCTCGGAAAAAAGTATGTGAATCTCTAGGTTTGATCAGTTCAATTATGAGGGTAAATAGAGCCCAGTTACTTCAATCATTGGTACAAGCAGGAGTGAGTTTTGATGGCCCTGCCCTATATAAAAAAATATATAATTTAGTCGTCACCACCAGTCTGGTCTTCACCACAGGTTGTGGAAGCGTGCCATGCCTCGATCAAGAGATTTCTGAGGACCGCAGAAAACACTGTCGATGATTGTCAGTCTCGAAACGGTTAGAGAATCATTTATAAACGTTGGGCTCCACCAATTCACTGTTGAGCATATTTGCACTTCTCGAGCGCTTTTCACCCGAGGCTCACAAAACACTGCACAAAGCTGTGGAGAGAACGGCATGTCAACCACAACAGAGTAGATACATTAAAATATAGTGTACAAATGAAGAAATTCAACACCATTGTTACTTTCAAAAGCGGTTATTCGACAAAAATGACTCCAAGAACAAGGCGTACACTAATTCATGTTACAAAGGGATTTGCAGTCCTCGCTTTCATTGGCAATTCATTGGTAGTGTTCAGGAGTTCATCAGGAAAATACTGAACAAGAATTGTGTGCGTGGGACGCCAGCTAGGAGGAAACCACGTTTGTCCAAAAAAAACATGGCCACCCATCTCAAGATTGCCAAAGAGTTTTCTGTAGGCAGTTGAGTCGAAAATGTTACTTTTCACTGTTTTTTACTTAACTTACATTGGGGGATGTAATGGATAAAATCTTTGAGTGCAAAATTAAAGCATTTCCGATAAAGCTGGAGAGCTGAAAATTTGCACGCAGGCATAACTCGGATGACAATGCAATCTAGTGAAAAGTTTGAAGACTGGTGACTAGCCGATCCTGGGTCCGTCATAGAACGAGCCTTTCAAATTACTATTCTTTTTTCAGTCTGATGGGGGCGATATTTCCCCGATGTAAGATACTCAACTGACTTGACATTTTTACGTGGCTTCGACCAAAAAAAAGTAGAAAATAAAATAGGTTAAAAATTTATTTTTAAAATGACCCGCTCTTACCCGCACTCCAAAGTAGAAAAAAAAAACTGTTAACACAAAATCAATCTATCTATGGATACAGATTACTAAAAGCGTGTGGCCAAACACTGACCTATAGGACCACAATTTTTTCCTTTAAAACCTTTAAACCATACTGATATTAGGTGATAACTGAGTTGTTCCATTTACAAAACATTAGAAACACGTATTTATGACTAAAATCATTAAAATGTAAATCTCACTGTATTATAAATGAATCGTAAGTCACATTTTGTCAGTGCTTTGGCCACCCGCATCATGTTTGGTGAAAACCAGCGTATTCCAAACTTAACTTTGCCCTAACCGTTACGTATGGTGGTGGGAGTATCACGGTTGGGCGGCGCGGTGGCCCAGTGGTTAGCGCTGTCGCCTCACAGCAAGAAGGTCCCGGGTTCGAATCCCTCGGCTCGGGTGCCTTTCTGTGTGGAGTTTGCATGCTCTCCCCGTGTCCGCGTGGTTTTTCGCCGGGCACTCCGGTTTCCTCCCACAGACCCAAAAGCATGCTGCTACATAGGTTGATTGGCTCGCAGGCTAAATTGCCCCACAGTGCCCGGCGATGGACTGGCGTCCCATCGTCGGTATATCCTTGCCTTGCGCCCTGTGTCTGCCGGGATAGGCTCCGGCCTCACTGTGACCCTGTATAGGACTAAGCGGTTTCAGACAATGAGATGAGATGAGTATCACGGTTTGCAGCTGCTTTGCTGCCTCGGGACCCGGATGGCTTGTCACCAGTGACGGAACCATGAATTCTGTAGCAGCAAATGCTACAGAATGTCAGGCATCCCGTCTGTGAGCTGAAGCTTTACAGAAAGTGGCTCGTGCAGCAAGACCATCTCAAACACAAGTGAATCTACAACAGAATAACTGAAGCAGAAGAGATTGTGTTTTGGAAGAGCCAAGCCAAAGTCCAGACATTAACCACCATTAACTGTTGTGGCAGCACCGAAAGTAATGTTAACGCAAAAAAGCCCACATATCGCAGTCGAACTAGTAATGTAATAATAATAAATTACACTTCGAGAGCGCTTTTCACGCGACGGTATGGAGGAATGGCCTAAAATCCTCAAAAACCGATGTTCAGGACTGATCAACCCTTGCAGGAAATGTTTGTAGTTATTGCTGTTCAATGTGATGCCACTAATGAATGAAAAGGTTCAAATACTCTTTCCCAAAGGAATTGAATTTTGGATAATTTTGCTAAGTAAATGACTATATATTGTGCTATTTGTTACATAGGTGCTCTTATTAGGACCTAGAAGAATCGATCACATTTTAGGGAAAATTTATGCAGAACCACAACGTTCGAGTTCAGTTTTTTTTAGCATGTCTGCCCCCCCCGGCACGGTAGCCCAGTGGGTAGCGCTGTCGCCTTACAGCAAGGTCCCGGGTTCGAATCTCGACTCGGGTGCCTGTGTGGAATCTGTATGTTCTCCGTGTCCGCGTGGGTTTTCACCGGGCACTCCGGTTTCCTCCCAGTCCAAAAACATGCTGCATAGGTTAACTGGCTTGCAGACTAAATTGCCCTCAGTGCCAGCTGATGGACTGGCGTCCATCGCGGGTATATCCCTGCTTTGCACCGTGTCTGCCGGGATAGGCTCTGGCTCACCGGGACCCTGCACAGTGCTAAGTGGTTTCTGACAGAGATGAGACTCTTCTGCCCCCTTCGAGTTATATGGAGAATAGCATACGGTTGGTTCCTGTTGAGTGCTAGAAAGGTTTGCACACTAAAGGTCGTCTCCAGGCCAAGGATAAATAGTTGCAAACTATCCGCCGCTTGACTGAACTACCCTGGCCTCTCCACACCATCAGCAGCCAGCTTGCAAAAAAACAAAAACCAGCCACGACCAGCAAGTTCAGGTGGAAACAAGAATACAGCTATAAATATATTTAGCACAATCCAAAATGGTCCTCACAACTGTTCTTGTAACAAAAAAAAAACTCGATGTGCAATGGATCCAAGTCATAGGCAGGGAGGTCGCGTAGCTAGTACAACTGGGCCTTGGTTCCGTGGCGTTTTTGCCTCGCCGTCACAGCCACCACATACAGATGAGGGCAGCATTTGGTACCATGGGTGGTGGAAAACAGCAGTTTTTGTATATGGTTTATAAACGCGGATGTGCCGAACAAAGCAATGCAGTCTCAGAGGTTGTCACGCAAGACGTACATGTTTTATTCGGATGCTCTTCCGTACACGTCTCAACATCACGGGTGTGCGTTGTGCGGCCAGACTTTTAACGCCAATAACAGATGCGTGACCAAAGGACCCACGGGATTCCTACGAAATGTCCCCATTATGCAATTATTGCATTTACCATCACCGAGGATTTAACTATTAACACAGCTCGCGGAAAGAAATGGAAATCCAAAGGCCCCGGTCACCCTCCGCTCTCGGACCGCTCTACGGGGACCCTCGCATAAATACACAGCTCCGGTTACGGAGAAAGAGGCGGCGAGAGCGACACACACACGCACTAGTGAGCGACGAAATGTTTAACCGCTAAAATAAAAGAGCATAAACACTGAGTGTTGGCGGAAGGTGCAGGGGAAGTGAGGGTTTAGTATTAAGTGTCGTGCTAACCGCCAATCGCTCACAACTCACCGAACAAAATAATATTCTGTTGTGTGGGTGGTAACGGGAGCCAGCGCCGCTGGAATGGGCGACGTATGAAGATGTGAGCGACTCGCGATCTGCGCTACCCACAGGCCCCCCTCAATAAAATGCTATAGTGAACCATTCAACGAGACTGCTGAACAGGGCCTAGCAGCGTCGGGACTCCGCTGGAGGATGAGACGCTGGCGCCGGTGGCCAGGTTGAGCGATGGCGCCGAAGTTGCTCTCCCCCCACCCTACTGGCTGAGCTGCAGCTTGCGCTTCAGAGACTCGGGCATATCCGGAGGAGGGGGGCGTGGCAGGCGGAAGTAAACCTTCACCGAGTCGTAGATGAACCACTGCAGCGCGGTGAGCGTGCCGATCATGATGATACGGGCAACCAGGCCCTTCCACACACCTGCAGCAGCAAACACATTTCAACAAAAAAACCTCCATATACACACACAGGCTGTTCAGACTTGGCGCAAGCACGTTCTATCGGTGAACACCAAGACACACGTTTGCGGAAAGCGGGCGTATACGTGTCACCGCTTACGGACCGAATTACCCATATGTCCCTGATCTCGAATTCTCGAAAGCTAAGACTGGCTGAATCTGGATTGTGCTTGAATAGGCCAACCACTAAACACAACAAGTTATGTAATATGCTGCTTGTAGCCGAGAGCAATGCAGTACATCAATTGTCAGAATATGCTTTTGTGCAGCCTACCAACAAGTGGCATAAATAAATTAACACGCAGTCTTGCCGCACGCTTAACTTCATGGCAATGAGACACGATACGCATTTTCACAGCAAAGCTGAAGTGCGAAAAACACGAGCGAGTTGCAATTTTGGGTTGTCAAGACTTTCCTCCATTACCAATTCACAGACATGAACGTACAGCCTCTGCTATCCTAATGAACACCAATCCCAGCGAAGACAGTTCCACGTTTTCAGAAGTGTGTGAATTATTTGAGACGGATGCATGCGGTAAATTACCCAAGGGGCCGAGCCTTTTCAGGACGTCCATGGCAGTGCTGCCCTTCTCTTTGTTGAGCACCGACACCACCGAGTCGGCCGGGTGAGACACGATGGCGCAGAAAACACCAGCTGTGCACGAGTTGTTGGGGACAACAGATCACAGATGGTGTCACCGCCACCGCAAGCAACGTAAAAATGTACTCTATGCCATCACCATAGGTAACGCTACATCTGAAATCAGTGTTAAAATTCGCACACCGTCATGATCAGACCAATCAACCACTTTCGTTCAGAATAAAACATCGCTAACAAGTTATAGTAAAGAGCGGTGCTTTGCAGCGACAAGCTAAAATATGAAGATTTGTAAGTGGAATTGGAAACCTCTAGATTGCAAGCTCAATGTGCCCTTTCGTGCACTGCTTTCAAACTCTGGAATGCCTTTCCATTGGAGATTCGATCCGCTGAGTCCCTGGGCATCTTCAAATCTCATCTCAAGACTCACTTGTTCCTTAAGGCTCTTAAGTCCTCTAGCTAGGACTATTGATATGGCTCAATGTTGACGTGCCGGGATGATGGCTCTCTGCTGACCTGAGCCTGCTCGGGAACATTTATTCCTTCCTTGTTGAAGAATACATTTTCATCGCTTATTTTCTGTCCTAAAATGTATTGCTACTATTTGACTTTCAGTTGAAATGTCCAAATGTTGTTGACATGCTGTTCTCTCCACAGCTTGGTTTGTAACAAGACCCCTCCAAAAAAATCGTTATTGCCGATTTGACATCCTTGTCATTTTTGACGTGCCGTTCTCTCCGCAGCTCTGTGCAGCGCTTGGTGACCCGAGGGTGAAAAGCACTCTAGAAACGCAATCATTATTACATCACGAGCAGCAACTTTACTCACTACAAATCGATCCCAGCGCCGTCAAAACCTCCGGCTCAAACAAAGCCAGCGGCTGTGTTGCCGCTAGCGTCACGGTCGCCTCTTGCGACGAGGCGCTGGATGGAGGTGGCAGTGCTCGTACCAATGTATCCAGCGGTGAAGGTGACAAGGAGCTGCTCGGCCTTGGAGCAGTCCGCACGCGGCTTGGGCACCACAAACTTGTAGAGCGCTTCGACCGTGCGCTCAAAGCAAGCGAACTTCATCATGGTGTACGGGATCTGCCGCATCCACAGCGGCACCACGCCCTTGTAGAAGCTGCGCAACGGCAATGCAAAGCAATCGTGGAAGTGCACAAAGGCGGCTCAGGGAAGCAGGTGTGAAAGACAAAGGCGCAGGTGGAAGGCGTGTAGAGAAAGGGTACACGGAGACAGACGCGGAGCACAAACGTGTGGAACACAAGCAGACGGGGACGCAATAGGCATGAGGCAGACAGAACGAAACACGTAGGAGGCAAAGGCACAGATAAAAAATACACAAGGCAAGGCACACATGCACGTGGCTTGCACAGACACGTGACATTGCACTGCGGGCTGTTTACCCCAATCACCAAACGTGTACCAATGAAGATCACCATCAGTTTATAAACTCCAGAGACAGCTAGCTCAGAGCAGCCGGTGACAGCGCTAAAGTTGTGTCCGCACACTGGATGGGACCCAGCGGAGTGCACGCCCGTGTGGGCTGCCGCTGGGCCCGAATCGGACCAGTGAGCAGGTATATTGTTCTCACACGCCAATGACTCATGCACCTCCGACCGTACAACCGAAAAAGTTGGTGACCCCAGACTGGGCTCCGCCGTCGCTGCCTCTCCACGCCCGCAACGCCGCACGTCACTGGACCCCGGGGTTCCGTGACGGGCCACGCGGCGGACGGGGACAAACAGACGGGGTGGAGACAGCAAGGGGGTCCCAGAGGTGGATCTAAGGAGCGTGTTGATCATGGGTATCATTCACTTGCCACCTATTCCAGCCTGCCAGTGACCCGTAAATACATTTCTGCAACTGGCACCCCACCACTACACACACAGTGTGGCTAACCCTATGGCTGAAGCTACTAGTCACATCTACGAATGTCAACAAACACTTCGAAAACATTCCGGACAGCACACTACTAATCGACCTGCACTGTGCTCTATCTAGTTATCCTGATGGACATACAGATGTTAAGGGGGGATTTTTAAAAATCTTCACCACTGTTTTAATACCCCCAACACAGACGAAGGAACTGGTGAGATATGCATTGCAATTCTATTTTACTAACTATTAGACCGCAGCGAGCAAAATTAAACTCAGGCCACCGTAACACCCGCCCAATTATCCCAATCGGGACTGTATAGCGGTGCGAGAACGAGCAAACTGTCACCGAGCACAGCCACGGCCGTGAACGCCGTGACAGTGGCCACTTACGCCCAGACGCCCTCTTCCTTGTACATCTTGGGGAAGGCTTGGCGAAGCGTGTTGGCGAAGCCGGGCTGCGTCTGGATGCGCACCTTGCACGCTTCCATGGGCGCCAGTGCAATGTCGGCAAAGAACTCGGCGCTGGCCGACGCCGCCAGGTACAACGACGTGCGCCAGAGGTAACTGTTTTCCTGCAGCCCGCACGCCAAGACTGCATATCAGGGAATGTACTTTCGCAAAGGAGTCTTGTGAAACCAGTCCAAGATTTAGGGGCGCAAAAAGGGGGCATTTGTATCAGGTGATGGCTTCCAGTTGAGGGCACACGAACTCATTAAAATGTTTTTGAGCATTACAGAGAAGCCAGTGGTAGTGGTTTATGTATGTAGCCAAAAAGTTTACAAGTCTGAGTTTATCAAAAGCGAGCTTGAAGGAGGCCTACAGACCAGATCGCTCTGCCAATTACTTACGGGCGGCCACAGCAGACACTAAACAATTAACGGTCTTCCCCAACCCTCGCTCTTACGGCACAGCCTGGAACTCACCTCGCCGAGCAGGTTGCCGTAGAAGACCTTGAAGACCTCATAGAAGCCAAACTTGCAGAGGCCTTGCATGGAGTAGCCGATAAAGGTGGGAGCCCATCCCTTGGCCAGGCCACGCATGCCCTCCTCACGCACCGACACTGAGAAGCCAGTGAAGATGCCTTTGTACTTGCCAGGGTCCACCTGCAAATAGGTGAATGTCACATGCTCTCTAAGGCATAAAGAGTGATGGGTCATTTGGTAGATCATTACTGAAGGAACATCACATTTGGCTTTGTACTATCCTCCATGGTTTTCTAACAAAGGGCACTGCCTTTCTTACCATCAGTAAACAATGGAAAAGTGTTTTTTCAGGTCGTCAAATGATATCAGTAGCTCAAATTGAATACAATAGGTAAGCACAATTGGCTTTGACACGGATGGACCAAGGTCTATTTCCAGCCGTAATAAAAGTGTTGAGTGAAATATGAACCAGTGCTGGGTGCATGTTTGCTGGTATGAACTGACCAGTATGAAGAAGTATGGTCATGATGTAGGTTTTCACGGCTCGATGCATTATGATTGCTTCGAAAAGCTGCTCTCTCGGGACAGCCGCGTCGATGGCTCTCCTCTCCTCGCGACGTTTCGCCTCACACGTTGGAGGCATCCTCAGGCGTAGTGTTCGTGCGCGGCTTCTATCGTCTCCTTATGTGTGGGCGTGATGCGTGTGTTCTTTGTTGTGTGAGTCCGCCTCTGAGTCACCTTGACACTAATTTCCATATCCTATTCCCACCCCCAGAACTGTGATTACCCCCTCCCTGCTTTGTCTGTGGCTAGTCCCCTAATTTACATCTCATGAAAAGATGCCCACAAATATAAGGAGACGATATAAGCCGTGCACGAACACTACGCCTGAGGATGCCTCCAACGTGTGAGGCGAAACGTCGCGAGGAGAGGAGAGCGAGCCATCGACGCGGCTGTCCCGAGAGAGCAGCTTTTCGAAGCAATCATGAAGTATGGTCAAGCAACCAAACAACTCCCATGGCAATCGACAGTCTTCATCTGGCAGTGATTTGGAAAGGGGCTATAGGTTGATACTTGGGCATACTATAGTTGGCAACCCATCCAAAGCTCCCAACTTATCTCGCTTGAAATATTTTTTTTTTAAATGTGATTAATACTGCTGCACACCTGAATTCGGCATTTGACCAGGTCGAGGGGGACGATGGCTGTGTGCGTGATCCCGCAGCTCAGAATGCCACCAAACCCACACAGTGCGTAGAACTTTGTTGAGCCGTACTCACAGCTGTAGTCGTCTGTTAGTGTTGCACACAAATGCACGACCGTACACAACACAAAACACAACGTGCGGGTTGATTCATACACAGCGCGTGGTTATGGCACAACAGTTTAGTACACGCAATGTTTTGTTAGTAATCACTCAGGTTAATACAATCAATAAAAAAATGCTTAGCTATAGTCAAGTTATGTTTTCAATAGTGAAATATTGTGCAACCCTAACAAATTTCGCCATAAGTCCCTAACAACTTTAAACTTTTGTTGGTATTGGAAAATCTTCATGAGTTATTGTGCACCTCTAAAACAGATAGCCCGACTGCATTATCCTTTAAGCCTTAGTTGAAAGTTTAAAATAAACATAGGCACAATGTAACCATTGAAATGTAATTACTGTAGCGAGACATACGTCTACATGTTAAAAGCTTTTTTTGTACAGTGTTGCTAGGCTGCCAAGTCTGTCATGAATGCCTGTGCATGCTCAGCAGCACTGACTGCCCGCCCACATTCTGGCAAGCACCGCCCCCCTTACAAGGTTAAAATAATGGCTCCAAGGGCACCTTTTCGATGCCCGCAGTGAAGAGGGCACAAGAACGTGAGTTAACGAATGACTGCAATGCATAAATAACTAACATTACAAGGTTTACAAGGTTACACAATGTGACAACTTTACACCATTCTAGTTCCTCGTGTAAACCAAGTGAAATGAATTCTTAGCTTTCCGGCTACTTAAGTGGCACTTAAAAATTCAACTTTATATAATTTATCATATCTGTCAAAAGACTAGAGCTATATTATTCCACAGTATCCATTTCTCCTCTGTCTATGGCCACTTTTCTCTACTTTATAGCCGCTCTGCTACGCAGTGAATTGGGATTACATTACATGCTATATTAAAACATTTAATTGTAATAAAAGAGTGTTTTAGTTATTATTTGGTAATACAGACTGACCAGGATAACATGCATGGAATTTCAAATTGTTTAGATGAGGTTAATGATCCCAAAGTAGCACGAACTTTTGACTTCCAACTGGTGAGAGATTCCGCTTTAAATTTGGGACATACAGCATCTTTAATGGTCTGGAATAACACTTAGCTTTACATAAATAGGGAATAAAACACCGTCTTAATAGGTTTTCTAATTAACTTTAGCCTAATTTATGTCTCCAAAACTACCGTGTAGAGAGCCCACAGCTGCATTTATGAGATTTTAATTTTATTTTTCATGAGACCTTGTGGTTTGTCAGCTATATCTGTGACCAATTATAAACACAATCACAGCAGCATTATTGAGCAGGTTTTCAAGGTTGTACCGAGCGTTTTCCGCCATCTCTGAAGTTTCTCTCCAGGTGAGAGTAGGCTCGTCAAGAAGATATATACTTTGATCTACAGCTCCCAGCAGATGGAAGAAAAATATCAGACATTACGCCAAACATGGCTACAACCAGAAACCACTCTGACCTCAGGCCTGGCGGTGGCTGTCGATGCAGCAGGTTGGCTGCCGTTTCTTTTTTTTTAGGGTTAGAACGTGCAGGCAAAACCGGGCAGCACCCACACTCCGTGCCAACACCTCACTCCGTGCCACACTACCCGGCGCGCACAGAGAGCGGCGACGCACCTGGATGCGGCACTTGACCAGGTCAAGCGGCACTATGGCCGTATGAGTCGTACCGCAACTCACGACGCCGCCAAAGGCGCATAAAAGGAAGTACTTGCCCGAGGCGTAGTCGCAGCTGTGCTCCTCTGCCGGCCGAGAATAACGGGGTCCTCGTTAGCCAGTGAAGCAGGGGTGTCACTCACTTATTGACGAGAGCCTGGTTAGCTTACACAACTCTAAAGCTATGCCGGTAGAACGGACAAGGGATGAGTGGCAACAATGCTTTGATGGCCAATTTGGCAATGCACGCAAATGTACATGGTACTGAACGCTCAATGCACATGGGTTAACCATGCACTCCAGTGCTTGTTGCGGTCTCATTCGGGCAATTATTTCACCCTATGTGTTGTGGACACGGTGAGCGCAACTACGATGATCATCGCAAGAATTGGAAATAGCTAAGGTCCACGATTGCTATGATAATTTCAACCAACAGTTAAGGAATATGGTGAGCAGTCTTGTCTGATTGACAGTTAACGGTAAGTGCCGCGTTTTGTGACCCTCGGGTGAAGAGCGCACAAGAAGTTCATATATTATTGTAGAGTACCTATTCAAACGTTTCTACGACGTTTTGCTAAATCTTATTCGACCAAAATCATTCATCACATGTGGCAGAGTCAGTCATGAAATCGGCAAACTTGACTCAATGCCCTGCAAATGACATCTGCTCCTTTACTAACCCTCGCGAACCAGTGTGGTGAAGTATGATAAAACTACAACTCAAACGACATGGTGAGGAAAAACGCCCATATCTAGCAGTGGAATGACTAACTGTAAATTAAGACTATTCGTTAAATTATTCTCGCACTCTCTCATGCGCACATTTATACTCTAAATACACCGACGATCAATGTTTTATGTAGCCACAAAAGCCACAATGATCAGCAGACCTGCATTGGGATATGTCCAACCCCATATTAATACATGTTTAAACAATGCATCTGTTTTTCCTCCATTGTCGTCTCGAGGTGCAGTAATTATATTAGGCCCTTTATTAAATAATAAGCACCCCCAGACAGAGCTTTTCACCCGAGGGTCACAAAGCGCCGCACAGAGCTGTGGAGAGAACGGTAAATGAGTCGAAACTACTCTTGTGCTACGATTATCTTCATAAAAAGCAGTTAAATCAAAGTGCACTGACATTGACGGCACACCATTCGCTCTGCAAATATACAAACTTCTCTAAAAATTAAGACGTAACTAAATACCAGTGTTATTCTACCATGTTTGAGCAAATATACTTTATAGCCTAAAATCACACCACCCCAGTTCTCCTTTACAAAACGGAAGGTCCGTGATGTGTTGCCACGTAGATATAACGTGTATTAACAAATCTACATTCATGTGTTAGCTTCATTATGTAACGTGTCAAGCGTCCTCCATCTTGTACTAGTGCGTTGGCAAGTCGAAGGGCCAAAGTAATTTCCGCTGAACCCTAAGACCTACTCCCCCACCTTCCTCCACAATTGTAAAGATTGCTTTAATAAAATTGTATCATTAACAGCAGGACTAGCCGTTACTCTGCGCTGAACGTGTAATGTGGCGGCCGCGTTATCAAAAGTCCAACACGTAAAGCACACATTTGCCGCTCTATTGCTTGAACTTTGGCCAGTTTCATTTAGGTTTGCATTGGCGAGGGTTAAACGGGACACTCGTGGCACGACCTGTAAATCAGCTGTAGATCGAAAGCTCTATTTCGGGGCGTAACGGCGGTGAACGCCGCGGCAACTGTCCCAGACCACGTGTCCGCCACCCACGTGGTCAGTCAGATATGGATGCTGGCAAGCAAAATGAGGCTGCCCCGCCAAACCGCAAGGAATTTTTTTTTTAAAAAGAGCATCCACATTTTTTGGAACTATTTTATTTTCGCTCAAAACAGTCATACTTTTTTTTATCACGTCGGCAGTAAAGTTGCTACCGTACGAGTTAACCGCCACCTTGAAAGTGTGCTCTCAAGAGCTCACACGCAGATGTGCTTTGCTTACATTTACTCTTCCTTGGCTTATGAGTCAAGAGCAAAAAAAAAGAGAGCCAGGAATCTACAAAATATTTCGAGCACGCCCAAAGTCACCGCTCCCTGCCAAAGCGCCCTCTGCTCACCGCCACAACTCACCCTTCAATAGTAAACCGGTGAGTTTGTAGGTGAAAGGGCGCTCTGGCACAGCGAATGATCGTGTAGTGCGAAACGACCCCAGACACATTGGATTCCCCTAGGTCAACTCGACCGTAAACGGGACTGCCTGAAGAGATAAATTTACAGGGTAATGCTGGAGACAATAAATCTCTCTTGTGCGATGCCCAGTTTTTCTAAGTGCTCGCTAATGGGATGACCCCGACAGTCCACAAGGCCGCACGTGGCGTGGAATCTCTTTAAAACGCCTCCGATTATAATTGTAAAATTTCTGCTCGGTTGGGTTAAAAAGGGACATGGTTTGTGGCACTGGTAGCAACGCTAAGATCATATTGCGCCGTGCAGAACGTGGACTTTGTTTATGGAATAATAAAAAAACGAGCCCTATCCTTGGTGAAGGACGAACCCCATTCACAGTGACACGATGAGGAAGCGTCTATAATGCAGGGGGGAGTCACGAGTACGGGGTGGCCTTCTCTTTAGAGGGTAAAACATTGTACATCGAAGGTCAGTGCAGAACAAGGTGCGATTATACGACTGTAGAAGTTCTCTCAAATAATCGACTTAACGTTAACAGACCAAAAAGCAGGTAATGTACACCTACAACCCCACGCACGTCGAGATGATAAAAGCCACGGAACGTCGCTATCCAACGCTTTGCTTCACACAGCAAAGACAATGATCCCCCATATAGCCTTAAGAGTCAGTAGTAGGTCGTGAGCGAGCACCTATGAAGGTCGACACGGCACACGAGGGGATGGGTGACCAGCACCACGCTCGGCCGCCTTCGTCTCCCTCGTGGCATTATTTCCACCGCACAGCTCGCGCACTCCGCACGCTCGTCCATCTCCGCTCTCCCCCCCCCGCTTTCGCTCTCCCCGCAATCGCTCACACGGCACACGAGGGGATGGGTGACCAGCACCACGCTCGGCCGCCTTCGTCTCCCTCGTGGCAATGTTTCCACCGCACAGCTCGCGCACTCCGCACGCTCGTCCATCTCCGCTCCCTCCCCGCAATCGCTCACCGCTCGCGGACGCCGCGGCGAGTTGTCGGCGGGAGGCGGGCAGCTCGGTCGACGGCTTCGGCGAGGAGGAGGGGGCGCCATCGTCGCGGGCGAGAGTGAAGTGCGGTCTGTGGAAGAGGTTGCTTCTCGACGCGGGCAGAACGGAGGCGAACATCGTTGCGCTTTATGGTTGGGGGGAGGGGGGAAGAGGTTGTCGGTTCGTTTGCTTAAACCTCTTGCTCGCACACGCGCAGCGCACGACGCGCACGACTCACGAAAAAACGCGAATGATCGCCGAGCCACGCGCGGCTCTTGTTTTTATAAACGTATAGATTTTTATCCAAACGAGCCGGAGATCCCCGCTTGCCGCCGGCGCGCGCGCGACTCACACAAGATGGACGTCTCCCTGAGCCCGAGGTAGGAGAGACGTGACGTCACGGGGCGGCCCCGCCCCCTTCTCGTCCGCCCCGCCCCCAACACGACACGCGTAGCCTATTGGCGGAGCGCGCGGGTCACGTGACCGCTCGCGGCCCGGCGCGCGCGCAGCGCCCGCCGCGGCGGCAAGGTCACCCCGGTGACGTCATCCCCCCCTCCCGGGGTGGGGATGACGTCACCACGGCGGCCGCGTTTCTTGGGTTTCGCGCGCCACGTGATTGAGCGCGCACGTTGGCCCGTTTGCCAGCTCGGAGGAGGGGGAGCCGGGTTTTTTTTTTAAAAACCTCCCGATTCTTTGTCTTGGATCGATACCGGTTGACTCTTTCGCTCTTTTTGGGATAGTTTGCTGCGCTGAGAGCTGTAATTGGTGCGAATTAATTACGCTATTCGCATGTGTTGCGGGTGACAGCGCACGGTATTCCGTCAGTGCACTGGTAAAGACAATATCTGCAACGGTTAATAGATTCGAGCGCGAAAGCCGAATTTATTCAGGATCGATTCACACCGCGTGTACGATTCAAAACTCTATTCCCCATGGCACTGCGTATGCAAAATAGGCTTAAAATCAATTCACCGCGACGTTTGTTGCGTTAACAGTTGCAGGGGTCTCGTTAGAGGTGAACTTTAGTCGCGCGCCGCGCTCTGAACGCGATTAACACCAGCGAACTAATACTGCGGCGACATCCGAACTAGTCCTGGTCAACCGCTGCTGCAACGCCACCGGCTTGCATTGACCGGCGTGGTGAAGTATGATCACTACCTAACGCCTCGTCTCGCAAGATAAACATAGTCGTCGTGACGCGCGTTAATCTACGGTCCGTTATACGGAGCCTGTTATTGTTGCACATTACGGTTGCGAACTGAATGTGTTGTACATGATACGAATAGGTGCGTGGCGTTGTCACATCGGTCATTTTTACCCCCCTCAGAATCCCGAATTTTTTTTAATTTTAGCGCGAAAATCGATTCACTTTGCGCGGGAAAACGAATAATAACCCCGCCATCTTGCCACGATGACGTGCACCCTCCGTCGACCAATTAGAAGGGGGAGAGGGCGAGTTCTAAATAATATATTAATTATCAACCAATCGGGCGCAAGTCGTGGCGCGGTCGAAGCTCACGCGCTTATCCGCTGTACGTTTTTAATTGGCGGCCTCGGCCACTCGCCCCGGCTGCCCCGCGACTCGTGATTACAATCCGTAGCCCGGATAGGAGGCGGTCAAAGCGGCAGGAAATCCGGCCGCAACAGCCCCCCCCCCCGAGGTCTTTAAGCACAATCGGTACGGGGCGTGGAGGAGGAGGGGGGCTTGGACTGGGCAAACACTCGCGGTGCTTACAGATGAGTTTATGCTTTTATATATATTTTTTTACGGTAATCACAATATGAGTGGGTTCATCATTATGTGGCACATCGCGAGATACCGCGTGCATTGCGCAATTGACATCGCTTATACAAACTCGCGTATTAGACCGTAACGGCAGCCTATCAAAATACAAGCAAATGTTCGCACGTTATATTTACAGACGTACAACAGTGCAAACGTAATGCAAGTAATGGCTTGTGGTGCGTGTACTCATAGCACTTTTCCGGTGCAATGTTGGATTGAGGCCGCGTTCAGGAAGTGGCATGTCGTGATTTGCGGGTTGTTTGACCATACTTCACCACGCTGGTCAGTACGGGGTTGTGTAGCCCCGGACACAGGTTCAGGTATCTCTCTCTGGCCACTAATATGAACCGTGACCCTGAATCGAATTGGGGTGGCTGATATTACAATGGTCTCATCTCATTATCTGAAACCGCTTAATCCTATATAGGGTCACGGTGAGCCGGAGCCTATCCCGGAAACACAGGGCGTAAGGCAGGAATACACCCGACGACGGGACGCCAGTCCGTCGCCGGGCATTGCGGGACAATTTTAGTCTGCGAGCCAATCAACCTATCCAGGAGCATGCTTTTGGACTGTGGGAGGAAACCGGAGTACCCGGCGAAAACCCACGCGGACACGGGGAGAGCATGCAAACTCCACACAGAAAGGCACCCGAGCCGAGAGATTCGAACCCGGGACCTTCTTGCTGTGAGGCAACAGCGCTAACCACTGGGCCACCGCGCCGCCCATATTACAATGGTGTCACCCCATAGTCCCGTCTTCCTCTGCAATTGTCGCCTGCGGGCACCATTCATGATTTTTCAACATTGTCCCCAGTTTTCTTTATTCTAATGGCACAAGGCCCTCCGAGCTTCGTATTTATTACTCTCGCGTAGCATCCAAAGCATAACATACCGAGTTAATAAGTGTGTTGCGAAACCGTCTCCCATAATTTGACCTCATAAAGTCATGGGGATGCTTACGGACTTAAAGACTCGCACAGAGATTCATAGACTCACAATGAGGTGCGTGCAATGACAGACTTGGGGGATGGCCCAGCGCTTGTTGCAGATGTTCACGGTTTGACACCGGCGGACTTACAAACACGTAGACTTATAGTGACCCACGTACGCATAGACTTACGCTACACGATAGGTTTGTGATGTAATGGGTCATGGACCGTCACAATTCGGCGACTCATTTTATTTCGTACATCTCAAGTGTGTTGTTCTAAGATGATTAAATGCAATCTGCTCGCTGAATTAATTGAACTAATCTTGAGTTGTGATTTATGCAGGCCCAAAGCCGGAACCCTGTCCGCTACCTTGACAGGACTTCTGCAAAGCCACACCCGGGCGACGTCCGGTTAACCCTGCCGGACTCGGCCATGTGTGGCCGCACTGCGTGCCCGCAGCCGGCGGGCCAGGTGTCGCGGGCGTGCGCGTACCGAGACAGGTGGGGCCGCCGGACCGTGCCGGAGTGGAGGGATGGTGATGCCGCCAAATTCCAGCCGTCCTTCAACAAAAGCCCCAACTCGTTTTGCCCCGTGCTGTTGTCCAAACGCCACTTCCACCAGGTGTTTAGCCGCCACAGTGACAGAGCCAAGGATGGGATAAGACTATAAATGAGACTTATCGGCTTTAGCAGGCTTTATGCATACAGAGGTTTTGGCTGATGATGAGGCATACCGGGAGAATGCCGATGTTTTTTCATGTTCGTGTTCGTACCAATGTCACCAGTGATGTCAACAACGTCGACGATGATATCGATCAAAATGATAACAGCGGTCGACGCGGTGGCCCAGTGGTTAGCGCTGACGCCTCACAGCAAGAAGGTCCCGGGTTCGAATCTCTCGGCTCGGGTGCCTTTCTGTGTGGAGTTTGCATGCTCTCCCCGTGTCCGCGTGGGTTTTCGCCGGGCACTCCGGTTTCCTCCCACAGTCCAAAAGCATGCTCCTGGATAGGTTGATTGGCTCGCAGACTAAAATTGTCCCGCAATGCCCGGCGATGGACCGGCGTCCCGTCGTCGGGTGTATTCCTGCCTTACGCCCTGTGTTTCCGGGATAGGCTCCGGCTTCACCGTGACCCTATATAGGATTAAGCGGTTTCAGACAATGAGATGAGATGATAACAGTGCCGCTTAATGCCACAGGACGCAGACCCCGGCGAGCGCATCGTCGCTGCCATGCGCTGGGGCCTCGTGCCGTCGTGGTCGCGCGAGCCGACCTCCGCCTACAGCATGAACAACTGCCGCAGCGACACCATGACCCAGAAGAGGTCCTACCAGGTGTGGCCTCTCCAACAACGTCCGTTCATCTACATGTCAGCATGAAGGCATGACACGGGGCGTACGATCATCGACACGATTGTAGACGTGTGACGATCGTCAAGACACACAAAGCAATAGGCGCCAGCAAATTCCGCAATTGACAAAACCCAGAAGCATGGTTTCTCCAAAAATGTGGCACTTTTACACGTGGCGAGCGTTGGGAACGTTCTATTGTCAAGCCCAACCTGGTTGGTATGACAAAGTGGCACTTGTGATTATAAAACGCTGTTTAATCGCACAACCATGAGTGGGTGGTAAAGTATGGCACATGACCGGATAGCCTAGCCATCTTAGATCTTGTCCCATTACTTGGTGAAGCCAGCTCAACTTTTACAGAAGTCTGTGACTCGTACCTTCACGCTTCAGGTGCATTAACTATGACATTATATGTACCCTCTGCCTGAGTGGATATAAAAGATCTCCTGATGGCATTCGAAATAAGCAGGTGATTAACGGTGTCATGGTGCAACATTTAAATGACCCCCAAATAATACAGTTTCGATCTACCTAGCAGTCATTGCTCCTGAATCTAAACTTGGCAGGACCCTTCCAAAAAAGTCATGAGACTCAGTGAAGTTATCTTTTGTATATATTTACAATGTGTAGAGCTGGAAAGATAAGCTAATACATTGTTTAAAACTTAGAATCGACTTATTTTTTTTAATAGTAAAACGTGTGTTGCCCTGATATCCTATGACATACAGAGAGAGGTATTGTACAAACATATTCTGTCGTGGTTGGAAAGTGTTACTAAAAGTGATGATTGATATTGCGCACGGGACATTCCTGTACAATAGGTGCCCCTCAGCAAGGGCCAGCGCTGCGTGGTGGTTGCTGATGGCTTCTTTGAGTGGCACAGGGGCACGGGCAGCAATACCAAGCAGCCGTACTTCATCTATGCGCCGGAGAACCGTGGCAACATGAACCTGCTGCTTGTGAGTACAGCCGGGTCGATGAAGTCGACTAACCGACCAAACATTGTAATCGACTACTTCTTTACTGATGTGGGTTTTCACAGTTCCATGTATAAGGTGGGGTGGCACTGTGGCCCAGTGGGTAGCGCTGTCGCCTCCTCACAGCAAGAAGGTTCCGGGTTCGAATCTCGGCTCGGGTGCCTTTCTGTGTGGAGTTTGCATGTTCTCTCCCCGTGTCCGCGTGGGTTTTTCGCATGGTACTCCGGTTTCCTCCCACAGTCTAAAAAATATGCTGCTGCATTGGTTAATTGGCTTGCAGACACAATTGCCCTCAGTGCCCGGTGATGGCCTGGCGTTCCATCGTGGGTATATCCTTGCCTTGCACCCTGTGTCTGCCGGGATAGGCTCCGGCTCACCGCGACCCTGTACAGGATTCAGCAGTTCTGACAATGAGATGAGATGTATAAGGTGAGAAATGCTCGATAAGCTATTCCTAGTGTGGCCTGGCCAGTGATGTCTTTCTGATCATATAAAATGGGTATTTGGTCTGGTGCATTATAATAATTGCATTTATAGAGCGTTTTTCACCCGAGGGTCACAAAGCGCTGCACAGAGCTGCGGAGAGAACGGCACGTCAACAGCAATGACACAACGGAAAATCAGCAACTTTTTTGGGGTTTTTTTTTTTTTACACAATCATCAGTACTGGGGGAGACAGGTGCCCAGGTGCAGTGTGTACCACAGCACTCCCTTGTGCAACGTGTTGGCTTTACCAGCAGCTCGAGCATAACTTGTTCCTCGCCACCCAAGACTGCGTGTGTGAATATTTTCCTTTCTCTTTGTACAGAAGTCAGCTGCCAAAGCCACTGACAGCGTTGTGAACATCAAGACGGAGGAGCTGAAAGAAGAGGTGAAAGAGGAGGCGAACAAGGAAGCGGTGGAGGTGAAAGAGGAGGTTGAGGAGTGGCGTGGCTGGCGTCCCCTCGCCATGGCCGGTCTCTTTGAGTGCTGGCAGTGTGCAGGTGCTAAGGAGGAGCCCCTCTACACCTTCACTGTCATCACTGTGGACGCATCTCCCACCCTGGCCTGGATGCACAACCGGTACACACCTGTGAGCATGCATGTTTGTGTCTGTGTGTGGGGAGCGCTGGCCCAGCGGTTCGCAGCGCGCTGGGCTACACGTCCGGCGACCCGAGCTCGAATCCCGCTCACGGCCAACGCCAGTGACGATTTTCTGAACCGGTCCTGTGCCTGCCCTAGGTCGACTCGGCCTCAAATGAGTACCTAGTGTAATGTGGGCGTGGTGTTGGTCGCCCACCTGCCTTCTGTGCCGTATCGACCTTCATAGGTGCTCGCTAACAGCACTTGACCCGAGTCTGTTAAGGCTGTATGGGGGATCTTTGTCGTTGGAGTGATGGTGTCATGCAGGGTTTCTCAACCCACTGATGGACCGAGACTCATCGATTGAGAATGGCGGGTGTAGTAGTTAGCGAACTTCACTACAAACTCCAAGAACCTTGGCAGACCGTGATAGCTGTGGCATGGTTCTGACCAGACCACCACCTACTCGTGTGCCATGCCGGCTGTAAGATGCCCTTGCTAGCAGCACTTGCCTTCACAGCTTACAGAGGCTACACGGAAGATCTTTGCTTTGCACACCTATATGTGTGTGCATACGCGTGTGTGTATGCATGCACGTGTGCGCGTGTACACACGTGTGCGCCGAACCGTTGTCTCTGGTTCGCACGCTGGGTTTACGAACCCGGCGACCCGGTTCAATTCTCGCCCTTACGGCCAAGACCAGTAACGCTTATTTGAACCTGTCCTGGGGCTCCCCTAGGTCGGCTCAGTCTCAAATGAGCACCTAATGCGGTGGGTATACAATTGCCACTCGGGAGACAAAGGCGGCCGGGCGTGGTGCTCGTCACCCGGCTACACGTGTGCCGTGTCGACCCTTACAAGCGCTCTCCGCTAACAGTACCTGCCCCTCGAGTCTGTTAACGCTCTAATGCTGGGGACGTTTGTGCCACAGCATGCCGGCCCTTCTAGAAGACGACGGTGCGGTGCGGCGCTGGCTGGACATCGGCACGCTGCCCGGCGGCAAGGCGGGGTTGGACGAGCTGGTGCGGCCAAGCGAGCGCGTGGCTTTCCACGCCGTCTCCACCTTTGTCAACAACTCGCGCAACAACTCACCCGAGTGCGTGGTCGAGGCACAGTCACCTGCCGCCGCCGGCACTAGCACCACTGCCATCAAGCCGGTACAATGCGCAATGGGTGAATGAATTCACACTGCTTGGGTTTTAAAACGGGCGTGTGCTGTGTAGCTCTCAAAGGTGTTTTTTTGTGTGTTTGTACTGTTGTTTCGTGCTATGTGTGACTCTTTTTTTCTTGTTTGCGAAGCTCTCATCTCGTGGAGTCTCATCTCATTGTCAGAAACCGCTTAGTCCTGTACAGGGTCGCGATGAGCCGGAGCCTATCTCGGCAGACACAGGGCGCAAGGCAGGGATATACCCACGATGGGACGCCAGTCCATCACCGGGCACTGCGGGCAATTTAGTCTGTAAGCCAATTAACCTATGCAGCGGCTTGTTTTTTGGACTGTGGGAGGAAACCGGAGTGCCCGGCGAAAACCCACGCGGACACGGGGAGAGAACTCGCAAACTCCCACACAGAAAGGCACCCGAGCCGAGACTGAAACCCGGGTCCGTCTTGCTGTGAGGCGACAGCGCTACCCACTGAGTGATACGTCAGATATCACTGCCACACGGCACATCGGAGGTAATCGATAGATGCCTACTACATGACCGTTCCTGTGACTCCATCTGTCTTTTTTTCCACTTTTTTCCCCAGGGGCAACAGAAACCCAAGGGCAGCAGCCTTCTCATGATGAACTGGCTGAAGAAGAGCGACAAGGAGGAGGGAATCGCTCCATCTAGTACCAAGTCAGAGCCTCGGGAAAATAGCGAGGAGGAAGAGGAAAGTGCCACAAAGAGGATGAGACTTACCTGACCACCTCCTCTTGTAAACTTCAGTTGGGCTAATTACTACTGCTCGCCAATTAACTATAGGCTGTTCTCTTGGCTCTGAGATTAATGTGGTCGAGGTGACTGCAGACTGCTGTATAGGCCCATTGTACTAAAACTACCCCTAACCAATCTAGCTCTCCAACTAGCGACTACTACCTACGCTTCCTCTGGATCCTAACCATATTGTCCTGACTTATAAGCAACCGGAGGGTCACTGGAACGAGCCCTTGTACTGACCATATAACCCAACCATGGGTATGTTGCCAAGACACCTTTTTGTTGTTCATAGTTTGCAGGTGCATGGAAGGTGAATTCATCCACGGCAACAAACTTAGCGATCAAACCCCGATAGCAATGCAGTCATCGTTCACATTTACCAAAGATCGCCTCCGTTCTCTTGTAGTTGTCAGTCTATTCGCGATTCTCGGTTCCTTTTGAAGTTCTCAGCAATTGCGACGACCGAAACAGATGGTTGGACCGTGCGCCTGTACCTCTTGTGTTGACTGCGTTATTTTATTACTGTTTGAGCCTCGTTACTGTTAATGTATCAGCAAATTAACTACAGGCTGTTCTCTTGGCTCTGAGATTAATGTGGTCGAGGTGACTGCAGACTGCTGTATAGGCCCATTGTACTAAAACTACCCCTAACCAATCTAGCTATCCAACTAGCGACTACTACCTACGCTTCCTCTGGATCCTAACCATATTGTCCTGACTCATAAGCAACCGGAGGGTCACTGGAACGAGCCCTTGTACTGACCATATAACCCAACCATGGGTATGTTGCCAAGACACCTTTTTGTTGTTTATAGTTTGCAGGTGCATGGAAGGTGAATTCATCCACGGCAACAAACTTAGCGATCAAACCCCGATAGCAATGCAGTCATCGTTCACTTTTACCAAAGATCGCCTCCGTTCTCTTGTAGTTGTCAGTCTATTCGCGATTCTCGGATCCTTTTGAAGTTCTCAGCAATTGCGACGACCGAAAAAGGTGGTTGGACCGTGCGCCTGTACCTGTGTTGACTGCGTTATTTTATTACTGTTTGAGCCTCGTTACTGTTAATGTATCAGCAGATTTATGCTGTTGAAGACAGAGGCCTTTAAGTTGATCTCTCAGTTTAGGAGTTGTTTATTCCATAACATGAAGTATGAAAACGGTAAACTTTTACATGGTAAATTTGCTTGCTTGTACCACTGTTGGCAAAGCAGCCTCCAGTTAGGCGTGTTTGGGAGCCCCTCTAGTGGGAATAGGTCTAACTCTTTCATGTTGGCAAGATGTCTTGAAACAGGTGTTAATGAACACTGTGCACCTTCATGTATGACCATTTAAAAAACTAACGAGTTGACCAGATCAAAATTAGAAAATGTTGACACTTCCAAATCTATGTCAAATTGAATGTTTTAACATTTTTGACAATGCACTTTTATTATTTTTACCCCGGTCAGAGTACTGATAGCGATGTAAGTGATATGGGTTATGTTCTCATTATGATTGTGCTGCATTAAGAACAGTTTACAACCGAATAACATCTCCTAACCCCAACATTTTCTCTCGATGTGAAGCTTAATGTTGGTTTTGACATTTAGTGTCTCATTGGCAGCCAAAATTGGTGTGCTAACAAAACACAGAATTTCCAAACCGGTCCAAAGTGCGAGTAATTAAGCAATACTGCCAATAGGATGCACTCCAAGAAGGCCATGTGGTTAATGTAATGTGTTTGCTGTTCTTATGTCGTTATTGATATGCCATTCTCTCCGCAGCTCTGTGCAGCGCTTTGTAACCCTCGGGTGAAAGTTGCTGTAGAAATGCTATAATTATTAAGAACACGTATATGGAGACAATGGCAAGGAGGCGTTATTGAGTTGGCTACGAACGTTCTCCAAAGCATTTAAGAATTATTTCGTGTTACAACGTAGCTTTGTTGAGCTTACAAAGTACGAATAAAGCACTGCATGTTTAAAACGGTTTATTTTCAAGTTTTTTCTTGCTTTTTAAAGTTCAAGCGAAGGGTATGCTTTGTATTGCTTAAATCCTACTACAGTATATGCTGCTACTTAATACACTTCAGTGGCCATGGTCACATCACACCGACTCATTCCGACCTCACTAGTAGACTTGTAATGATTTACGTTAAGAATAATATGTATACACACGTACACTTTTAACTTTAACGTTTAATATTGTAATTTTATTTAATCTTTACTCTCAGTTGTAAAAATTGCACAATTACATTTTTCCTCTGTACTTGAAGGCAGGCAAGTTTTCACTCACAATGGTTTTCAATGGGTTCTTTAAAATGAATACATGTAAATCCACTACTGGAGGAGTCCTGCCTGCATCATGTCCATCCAGAGGGTTCTTTGACCATACTTCATGCTGGCCAGTACAGGCTGGTGAAGTGGGGGAGGGGGGGGAGCTCAGGACTATAAGGATATCCCTCGTCACCGATGATAGCAGTGGCCGAAAATTGAATGCAGGTCATTGGGTTGTTCCACCATTCAACAGGCTAACACGAATTTACTTGGCATTCAATCGTAAATAACTAATATTATTGTGCACAAATTCAATAAGTGCGTGTGCATATCCTGTTACGTTGCAGGATCGTGAGGTGGCAAAGACTCGGCCTTCCATCCAGCAGTGGATTGCTTGTGATTGATAATGCCAAGCCAATGTTGATATCGTGAGCACAGGAATCGATTCTGAGTTTTGACGAGTCGTTACAAGCCTACTAAACGGAGCTTTCAGTGCGCAACAATTATTCTCAAACATCGAGTACCACGAGGAGTTGGTATCACTGGGACGTGGGGGGCGATGGATGACGACGAAGGCACTCAGAACATCTCAACACTGACCGAACCATCCGCACGCCTTTTGCCTCCTAAGCCATATTCAGCACCTGTGGAACCAGGCTGGAAATCCTTCATCTCCTTTTCCACTGGCATATGCCAGCCAAGTCATTGTGCGGCCTTTATTGTACGGGTATTTGTTTAACTGGCTGGCTGTGTTGTGCCGAGCCAGAACCGAATTAACACTCAACAAGCCTCTGAAGTTGGCATGGGGCCACGGAGGGATAGGGGCATGGCTAATGAAGGCTCTTTGCATGTGATGTCAAGTGTACTGTAAGGTCACGTCGCCATATATTTCAGTGTGTGATGTCAATGGCACTGCACGGATTCTGCAGTGGGGAAAAAAAAAACCTCACAGCCGGCATGGTTACGCAGTGGAAAAAGAGGCATCTGAGGCTTGACAACCGGCTGCTTGTGGTAAAGCAATTGAACTTCTCGCACCTCCCTGAATGAGCTGCGCTCGTTTAGTTGATTGTATTTGCATAATGAGCTGCACTCCTTTAACGAGCTGCTGCTTGCGGTGACCTCTGCCCGCCGCCGCCCCCCCCCCACTGCCGCTGTGCGTCTCTCCACTTTTGCTTCCGCGCTGCGCCACACGTGAAACACACTTCTTGCTGCCAAATCACATTGGTCGGTGCCCCTAATGTTCCGGTACCTTAAAGGAGGAAGACGCAACTCAAAAGTAAACAGCGCAAATTACCAGGTAGAAATGTACCTAGGCTGTGGGTACCAGCCGATCCATGAAGAGTTGAGACCTTTATGAATGAGATCAGAATGCTTTAAAATTACTTAGCTGCAGTCTAGTGCCATACCTGACAAGTCCAAAAGCGGTACTGGCTCTAACGTATGGGTGTGTAACTTTAGACCAATTCTTCTATTTAAAATAAATGATTACACTAGAGGATTAAGCGGTTTCAGATAATGAGATGAGATTACACTAGATTTGTGCTTATAGTCGCCGGTGTTAGAAAAAATAATAAAATAAATTGCCATCCACAATAATAATTGATTGAATTGCAGAAGGGTGTGAATCATTTTATGCCTAATAAACGCCACAGCTTGGAGATGGCTTAAGTTACTTTAAGGTTATTGTTATTAATAGAGCTTTAAGCTTGTGTCGGACAGCCCAGAGCACAGGGCTTAAGCGTGTAAACCGCAAGATGAGAGCCGTTTTCTTCTTGAGTTGCGTCAACCTACAGTTAAATCTCCCTCAACCCACACCCAATTCAAACCATCTCAACAGTAGTCAACATCGCCTCTCTTAATTCCGCAATAAAAATTACATGTCAATCTACTTGAAACTGACAACCTACTGCCATGCCTGCCAGCCTCTGCCCCATATTGCACACGCATCTTTAGAGACTTTTCTGTCCGCGCGCGCGCTCACAAACAATCCCAGTCCTTGGCCACACACGCTCAGATCTGCGCTATATTCAGCGCTCAACTTCGCATTTTCAGCGTTACACCCTGGCCTGGACACCAACTTCGCTCATAAGGTGCAAAGGGGCCTTAAAGCGCTGACACCATGGGCACCACACAGGGCCCCAAAGAGCCCAAGCTTCATTATTGTTGATTCATCTTCTGCGGAAACTTACTGTCTCTTCAAAAAACAAAACTAAACTGGACTTTAAAAAAAAGACAAACTTTCAGGACACGTTAGTGACCTATCTGTACTTCACACCCCCAGTCCACCACTTTGGCCAGAAGCTTCACTCATCTGAATCCTTCTTCAGAACCCACACCTATCAACATTTTTCCCCATCATCAAAACTTTTGGGACGCTTGACGTCGTGAAGCGACGAGGAGGTAGATGGCACTTGCAATATGAATACTGCCTTCTGACCCTCCTGTCTTCTCGCTCAACAAACATGGCTCTATTGGACAAACCTAAACATGAGCCCCTTACTGCTTCCCTTATTACATCGAGTGGGTGGAGGAGGCTCCATCACAAAAGCTCAGTCAACTTCAGCATTCAAGAACTCCTCTTCATGCTCAAGATGCTCACACTGGTATCTGTCTCTGGAATGTGTGGCTTCACAGTTACTAGCATCATCAGAGCCCACCGGATTTTGCAAACTTAAATATAGAAAAAAAAACATGTTTTTGCTCTATTGCCCTCGAGGCAACCTTCACTGTCGCTGCCCTCTCCACTGCAAGGAGGTTCCTTCGTTCCCCCATGCCTATCCCATCCTCTTTAAAAGTCTAAAAAGTGATTGGCTAGGGAAGATGGCATGAGCCTTAGCAGTGCCATTTCCTCCTTTGTAAACATTTTAAATAGATTTCTACAAAACAACAAATAAGCTTCACGATAAAATATAATGAAAAAAGCGGCTAAAAAAGCAAAAATATGAAAAAATACAAAACAACCGACTATAAGTTGTACACTCGGCTCAGTGTAAACCAGAGAAGAGCTTCCGTTTCAGTTTTTGTCATCTCGCTTTAAATAAAAAGAACACGGACGCTGCCGAGTTGCGCAGTCAGCCTTGACCCTTGTGCTTCATCAATGGCGCCGGGAAGGTCACGGCAAGGTCGCGGCAAGGTCGCGGGATGTTGGGAACGAGGACAATCGTCGTGCAACTGATTCAGTTGTTTTCCCGGGAGGTGTGCTTTGGTTGAAAACAAAAAAAAAACGTGAAATGAAACGAGCAGAAGGCGCTCTTCTGCCATCCCACGCTGTGCTGATCCTGCCACGGCTGCCTTCCTAAATGTGGAAGAGATGGCTCTCGATCGAAACTCCCAGAGCGAGCAGCTTCTCTTTCCGGGCGTGAGAGCCGGCGGCATGGCCGCAGTCCTTACGATTGCTTGCTCCAACTTCGATGGCTTTATCGGAAGTAGCCGGACCACAAATCGCATGGGTAACCACCACGACGGGCGCACGCAGGGTCGAGTAGGAGATCTATCGCCGAGGGCCTTCAAAAGATAAAAGTTGGGGCCTTTATCAAGTCTTTGCCAAAGCCACGAAGGCTGCTCATGGCCTTCACCGATCAAATACAAATAGATCCATGGGATTTTATAGCAGACATCCGCGGCGCAATTTGCGTCATTTGTGCGGTTAAAAGAAGGAAAAAAACTTCCCCTCTGTTAGCGCTCAATGTTAGCCGGTCTGGTCCGTTACTAATGAGGGTTGTGGGGGTACGGGGCCAAGGGATGCCGGTTCACTGGCTGGCTATCCCGCGCTCGGCTTGTCAGCTACGTGCCGGGTGGCCTTGCGCCTGTATGCCATCGA
Source organism: Mordacia mordax (assembly GCA_036362905.1). Lineage (NCBI taxonomy): Eukaryota > Metazoa > Chordata > Hyperoartia > Petromyzontiformes > Petromyzontidae > Mordacia > Mordacia mordax. The sequence continues at coordinate 22,227,746 of JAZEWT010000007.1, read as the reverse complement.
CGATGCTGGCGATGGCGTCCCAGTGGCGGCAGGTGAGCGCTGCGGCTGCGAGTGCCATTAGCGTGGAGAGCACACCGCCGCGGGTGCGCAGCAGCGGCGCCAGGCAGCTGGTGGCGGTGGACACGCACACGAGCACCACGGCCACCACGGCCAGCAGCACGTTGATGAGCTTGCCCAGCAACGCGCGGGCGTCGGCGTTTTCCAGCCCCTCCAGCTGTACCACCTGCTGTTGCTGTTGCTGCAGCTCCAGTTTCAACACGCGCGTCTGACACGACTCCAGTATCTCCTGCAAGTCGCGGCGGAGGGCACAAAGAGGGCATGGGCGAGGGGAGATGTTTTAGGGGGAACTGTCCAAGTTCAGCATCAGACCAGTGGAAAGGGTGAGTGGAAAACCGTGCGGGCGATGTGATGATCGGCCGATACCTGTGTGTCTCGCGCTCGCTCGTCAGCCTGGTACGCCACCTTTTCCTCCATGCTCTCCAGCTCCTGCCTCAGGTTCATCATCTCGTTCTGGTGGAGCTCTGTCAGGTCATTCAGCTGCTCCTCCAGACGCTCAAACCTGCAGCCACCCAAGACAAAACGCATCTTGCAATTAAAGGTACGCCCAACTACGTCAGCTACAATCGAGTCCCACAATCACGACGCAACACGCACAACATTCTTGCCACCACAATATATTACTCACAATTCTATACACCATGAGCATTGTACGTTGAGGTTAACTGAAGACATGAGGAAGATGGCAGTCATGAGAAACAGTATAGACCAGTGTTTTCCAAAAGTAGTCCTTGGTACTGGCTGTGAAAAGTATGAGCGACAGTAACTCTTAAAGAGGTCCAAGTAAATGAACCCAAAAACAAAGTTGGAAAATTGGCGTACAACATTGCCTTCAACCACGGCAGTTGGTAGGATGCTCCTTAGAGAGGGAGTCTGAAAACGCAGCAAAGCTTTCTCGGTTAAACGGTCAAAAATTAAAACGCGAGTGATTGTCTCGTCTTTTCTCACTTGAAGTGCTCCTCGTGCAGTGCCAGGCTGATGAACGTGTAGTCATGCTGCCTCTGGTTCTTCAGCTCCCCCAGTGCCTCCTCCAGTCTGCACTGCGTCTCCCGGATCTCCCGGAGTTCCTCTAGGATCGCTTCCAGTCCTGCCGAGCCCAGCTGCAGCTGCCCCGCCGCCGCTCCTCCTCCTCCTACCGCAGCTGCTAATGTCCCTTCCGATGGCCCTCCCCCACCGCCGCCCCCTGCAGACAAACTCGGCCCCCCAGGACGGGGGCTGCCAGGCCCTCCGAGACCTGACGTACTGTTGCCTCCACCGGAGTCAGACGTGGAGCTGGAGCTATCCTCGTCATCACTGCCGAAGAGGCGCGGTGATGAGGGATGGCCATCACCTGCGAAGGATTGCGATGGTTCAGTAAAGACGATAGTATCGTTGTAGAGCAATCTAAATGAATAACCATTTTGTTGACGCCCCCGAAAATCCAGCCCTGTAATTTATGAAATCCTTGCACTTAGGATGTCGTGGTGTTGAGTCTCATCTCATCTCATCTCATTATCTGGAACCGCTTAATCCTATATAGGGTCACGGTGAAGCCGGAGCCTATTCCGGAAACACAGGGCGTAAGGCAGGAATACACCCGACGACGGGACGCCGGTCCATCGCCGGGCATTGCGGGACAATTTTTAGTCTCCGCGCCAATCAACCTATCCAGGAGCATGCTTTTGGACTGTGGGAGGAAACCGGAGTACCCGGCGAAAACCCACGCGGACACGGGGCGAGCATGCAAACTCCACACAGAAAGGCACCGGAGCCGAGAGATTCGAACCGGTGTTGAGTCAAGAATCGCTTTTTGTTTGCATCGTTTTTGTACTGCACTGTTCTTTGCCACGTCCCCCTAGGTCACTTCCTATGGTTCTGTGTTGTTCGTTTCATTAACCTAACGGTATAACGAGCATACAGTTTACAACGTTTCTACATTGGGATACGCGCGGTTGGATACGTGCCAAGCGAGTGTATGAATCCGTGATTCACTCACTGGCAGTGCTCGGCGCATCGTTCCACCGGACGTGCGTCGTACACGCGTCATGCATGCTGCGAGTGTCCGCTGAGTGCACGCGTAAATATCTGCAGCGTGTTGCGCGCACGCGTGTATGTTTGTGCACGTGCGCGCACGTGCGCGCATGTACCGGAACCAGTAGGGTCATCTACCCCACCGCTGCCCTCCTCGAGGGAGTTGATGTTGTCGGCGCTGCCAAACTTGCTGCGGATGAGGGTCGCAAACTCCCGCGGTTTCGACACCACGGCTCCCGCCGCGCTGTGCGTCACCTGCACGGAGACACAAAATGATCGGAAGGCACACAGACACACGTAGACCTGCTAGTTATTATCCCTTTTCTCAATCATATACCAGATAAGGCCTCCCAACACCGTCCGGGACACGGATATTATTTCAACAAACCTCCACCATACGGGTGTCTCCAAAGGTTGAAAAGCGACCCCTTGACCTCCCTCACCTGGGAGAGTCCCGAGAGGCCCCCGCGGACGCTGTCCACGACGCCCTCGCTGAAGCCGCTGATGCCGGCGCGTACGCTGGTCGAGACGCCCCTCAGGCCCTGCGTCACTCCGCCCAGCACGCCCTTGGCCGGGCGGCCCCCGAGGCCCGCGCCGCCGCCCGCACCGCCAGGCCCGGCACCGTAGAGCTCCACGTCGCGCAGCCGGCGCCGGTAGCCCTCCAGCTTGCGTTGCAGCTGCGCGATGGCTGCGGCAGATTTCTGGTTCTTCTTCTCGAAGACGTTCTTGATGCGTCCCACCTGCTGCCGGTCGGCGTTGTTCGCCAGCTGCGGAGAGGGAGGGAGGTGCAGAGCGAGGTCATGAGTTAGTCTGTCGACGTCGAAGGTTTGTTGCGGTGAAAGCTGAGATAGTCCAAAGTCACTGGTTAGTCAAGGTCATCATCGTCAAGAAGCACTGTGTTACAGTATGCGCTGTGAACACAAGATTCCACCACTATTTCTCATCGATTGCCACCGTTATTGTACGGTCCCACGGTGTCAGATCGTGGTCAACTATGATCTTACCCAACTGATCTTAGGCGTACCTCTCATCCACTTTCGAGTCAGTTTCCAATGCCATCACTATTCGTGGAAATCAATTTGCGATATTCATAGCCAAGCTTATGCAATGTACTGGCGCAACATCATGGGTATAGCCCTGCTTTGTGCCCTCTATCTACCGGGATAGGCTTCGGCCCCCTGCGACCCTGTACAGGATTAAGCGGGTATTGATAATGTGATGATAGTCAAGCTTATGTCATTTAGTTCAGGTCTACGGTTAGTCCATGTTAAATGTTGTTTGTCTAGGGCAACGGATTAAAAAGTTACTTTGTACAGGGCTAACTGACAAAAGCAAGACAACTTGGCCCTCCACAGACACCTTGAGCTGACTGAACACTTGAGTAAGAGCGCAAACCAAACTCGATTGTAAGCTCCAACCAGCAGGTGGCGGTACAACATAGTGTGACCCTCACAGAAAGGGTGACCATGAAGAGCGCAGTCATTTTTATAATGCAGGGCAGCACGATGGCCCAGTGGGTAGCGCTGTCGCCTCGCAGCAAGATTGTCCCGGGTTCGAATCTCGGCTCGGGTGCCTTTCTGTGTGGAGTTTGCATGTTCTCCCCGTGTACGCGTGGGTTTCCACCGGGCACTCCGGTTTCCTCCCACAGTCCAAAAAACATGCCGCTGCATAGGTTAATTGGCTTGCAGACTATATTGCCCGCAGTGCCCGGTGATGGACTGCCGTCTCATGGTGGGTGTATCCCTGCTTTGCGCTTTGTGTCTGCCGGGATAGGCTCCGGCTCACTGCGACCCTGTACGGGACTCAGCGGTTTCTGACAATGAGATGAGATGAGTACCCTGTGGCCCTTTGGAATGGGCTGGGACACGAAATGAAAGTGGCATGGCTTCGGGGAGTCGCAAAACTCAAGCTCGAGTAAGTGCCCCCCCTCCTAAACCGTAGCCATGCCCAATCATCATTGATCAATAAACACATTACATTCATATAACCATATTAGGCATGTGACGCGTCCTAATATGCAAGTGTTTGGGTCTGTCAGTCATTGGTGACCAGGCAGATATCAACCCATGGTTGAACAGTTGAAATCCACATTCATGCCCAGATTTTTCAGTGGCAGCGACCAGATCAGATCTTTGATGAGGCCCCCACCGGCCACCTCCCAAAAACTCCAATCCCATCCCGACAATGTCTTGATAACATTCTGGCGCCCATTACCTTGAGGTACTCGGCGACGTTCTCGTCCCGTGCCGCCTGCTCGACCTTGATCTGCTCTGTGGTCTTGAGTATTTTCTGCGAGAGGTGGTCAATGGCCGCCCTGGTCCGCTGGGGGTCTGGCGATCCGCTGGGGCCGCCCGCCAGCCCCCCTGCAGTCGTGATCCCCCCAATACCGCCACCGACACCGCTGCTGCTGTTGCTGATGATGAGCCCCCCGGCATCAGCCACGCCGTCCAGGCTGATGTTACTGTCCGAGTTTCCATAGCCAGGGCCCAGGCTGCAGGGAGGCGCTAGGCCGGAACCGTCCGGGCGATCAAACTTCAAGGTGCAGATGCACGTACACGCCAACACAGCCACATGCAGGCACACACGTACGCAGACACGTCAAGCGCCCCATTGTTAGCCGGGTGGGTGATTGAGACAAGCGCCATTATTAATTAAAGCGAGCACCCGCTGAAATTCTACAATCGTCCATAACTATCCTACGTCACTCCTGCGGATGGCACGACACCGCAAGGGCAGCAATATCGTGATGGGGGGGAAAAAAACCCCCAATGCATTTTGTCAAGCGTTTCAATGTGACTTCATTTTAAGACCTTTGACTAGAGGTCATTTGATGACCTCTCGTCCGCTGGATTTACGGAACAGCTATACTGCCATTGAGACGTTATCTGATTGGGCTCTCGAGGAGTAGTAAAACACCGGCAAGAGAGACTTATTGGGAAGTACTGTGTGGGATTTGGGGGTTGTGGCCGTTGTTTGTACGGCACGATGTCCAACGGTTTATTCCATGTGCTGGGAACTTCTTCAGAAACCCACTGAAGAATCACTGAAAAGCACACAGTGGATTTGCTGTGGTGAAAATTGACCCAACGACTAAACCCATCCATCTGTTTTTGTGGCTGGGCTACACGTTTTCTTGTACACAGCCACCGTCACCAAAACAGCCATTCATCATCCTAAGCGGACTGGGCCTTGGAGAGGTGAAGATGGCCGTGGTATAAGAATCGGGGCAACGTGGCAGCAACTTATTAAGCATGTGATTCACACGTCGTAGCGATAAACGTTATTGTCATTCCATCATTTTACAATTACAGTAAACAGAGGAACGAAATTACGTTTCTCGTGGTCCCAGTGCAAAAACTGATTGTGATTCAATTAAGTAAGTAAACGTGCCATTTAGTCAACAATGGATTAATTCTACCTCGTTATCGCTATCCTCACCGGAGTTATTTTGTTTTGGCTTGCACACGTATCTACACTGTAGTGGTCTGCACACCTCAGCATAGCATTTTCACATGAATTGCAGGAGCTGTAAATAATACATTCTCACAAGTGGATTGACACGTGCATCATTATCTTAAGAATGTAAATGAATCCGTGAAAAGAGGCATCTTTAGATGCATGCCGATGACTTATGACCAACAAGACGACACCCGTACAGCCATATGGATGGTTTTGGGCAAGGTTGTTTGCACTATCTGTTAAGGGCGTGAGGCCACATAACAAGTGGGGTGGCCACCACAACGCCCGCCCAATGCCTGCTCAATAATACTAATATTTCATAATATTTGCACTTCTAGAGTGCTTTTCACCCGAGGGTCACAAAGCGCTGCACAGAAACCATTGCCTTCTACGATGCTTCACGCCGGATGCAAGCGGATTAACTAATAAAAGCGCTGCATAGATTCTTTACAAACCATAGTAGCAACTCGTTAAAATGCGAGTCGACCGGCGTGTATTTCGGCAAGCGGGCTAATCACCAACACCGCCACCGCTCGCCACAATGCTCATTTACGCACGCACTCAAACGTCACGACGATCGACAAATCAAGCGGCCACAGAACCACTCGCTCGCCTTCGCTGTCGCGCTTGGGCGTGCGTCGCGACCGACAAAACAAAATGACAACAACGGCTTGGTTGGCAGGCGGGCGGCCAGGCGGGCGGGCGGGCTAGCGTGTCACCGCACGGCTGGGACATTCAGCCGATTGGTTGGGCAGGCGGGCGGGCTAGCGTGTCACCGCACGGTTGGGGGCATTTAGCCGAGCAGCGGCGCATCCCTCTGTTTTCTTACGATTAGCTGCTGCGCAATGCCAGCGAGTAAACACGGTCCCTGCCCGCGGTATTTGCCCCATCTGACCGCAGGGCAGTGGCTGAACAGACGGAATGGCAATATCGACAATGCCGTGCGGCCATTGTCTTTGCCCACGTTCTATTTTTTGTGTGTGTATATGTAACGCTCGCTTGCTCCCCTGCCCCTCTGACCGCTCCTTCACAATTTCCTCATTTTGCTGTTGCACAAAAAGCAGAATCAAACTAATTGTTTTTTTAATTATTGCCCAATTCGCTTGCGCAGCTGCGGTGAAATGCGTGAGAATCGGACATTGGGCAGATCGATGTCGAAACATAGAAATTCTCCACACGCACACACGGGGCCCTGATGAAAACCGACACTTCTAGCGCCCTTGAGGGTTTATGGCATGCACGTAATCGCGCTGAAAGGACGGGACGGTATTGATTTTGTGGGCAAAGCTAAGAATGGACATTCAACCCATGTCAAACAATCGTCTGCATTAAACCACATCAGTCTTACCATCCCAAGGCAGATGTGGTCGCCTTCACCTACACAAGACACTTAAGAGCAGCACACAATCAAACCGTGGTTACAATTCCCGAGCGCGAACCACAGACTCTTACGATCTGATCGGTGGCACCATCTAAGATATTAATGTTGTGCCCATCAAATGCTGATCATATGAAAGACGTGTAGAGTACTCCAGATGTAAGTATATGGCTCTTTGTTGGTCAATGAACCTATATGTGAACCGATATCTCAAACCATGGACCACACAGAAAGCCACTTTCCAATTCGATCATTCGCTAGCAACACAGCTTCACCAGACTGCTCTAGAGGCCATCCGCTAACTCACCAACCCCGACACAACGTATAAAAGTTGCTCATCAACCGATACCCCCCCATTCCCAACAACCACATGAGAAAAGCAGAATCCACGATGCTAGCGATCGTATTGCCTGTGTCGCGACGCCCTCGGGACGTCAATACCATCGCCAAATTTAGGGCGCCATTCTGCCGCGATGGAGAGGGCAGCGAGGAGCGGCGTGACAAGGAGCCGGGCCTCGAGGGCTTGGTCGCCGTACCATGAGCACCTGGCAGCGCGGCTCTCAAAGCCTTCACTTTGCCCATCACTCACTCGCTAACGAGGCCGCTTCGCATCATTACGCGCACCACCGTGATATGCGGTCACATCTAGACACTGTCATTCCAAAATTCCACGTGCAATTGGGTGCACGAGTGAGCCTATGTGCTTTTGTGTACACAGTGTATACCCGTAAGCACGTATTGCATATATAATCGGTCAAGGAATGGAACTTGTCCGGATAATACATCCGCTGAGAAGATGGAGCGATTGATAAGTCTGTATGCAGGTGCTAATATTACATTGCTGGATTGTAAGAGAAGGATATCGCTTGGGGAGGCCTTTGTCAATCAGTGGATTAACCATGACTTGATGATGAAGGGACTATATGTAATCATAATATGTACTAATTTAAAAGCTCTTTACTCTATCCAATACTCGAACCTCCCCATCCCTCCAACAATGCGTCGGTCATAGGGGGTTGTTTGACCATATTTCACCAGAGTGGACAGTACGACTTGTAAAGTGAGCACCCACAACTGATTCTAACATCACTCGGCCAATGTTCACCAAGCCTTAAAATTAAATTCAGGTCACCCAGTTCTTTGCAAAACAAATGCTCCACCGCGTGTCCGTACGAATATAGAGAAATATGCAATAGCTTGCTTGTGGTCCATTTAGTGAAGACAGGGAATTATATATGTTTTAATCCCGTTGAAAAATGTTGACGAATCGTTATATTAACATAGCATGCACGTGAGTTAGTCAACAGGCCACCCCACCCATAGGAAAAATGAATCACAAACCTTGTTGTATTACATACAACTTGGCACAAATAGTTTTTTTTTCTTTGTAACGCACACTTGCTGGAAATATAAGCAAAACGAGCAATTGTCCCTTGGAGGATATTTCTCTGAGAAATACATCTCGATGAAAAGTGTCCTCCGTTGTAATGGGTCTGTATTCCCTGGGCACCCAGTGTCCGTCACCCTGACTCACAACGCCCTGCACATAGGCGCCTGCTGAATGATAACTACCACTGAGAAAATTATGGCAACGGCTGTGAAAGATAACGCTGCCATAGGGATACCATCGCAGCGAGCATGATGACGACACGCAACGCATTACGTCCTCGCACGTTACTCGCAACCCCACCACAGCGGCCTGCCGTGCCACCATCAGGCACCGACAGGCACTTGCTCACACACTTGCATACCGTCACACACGGCCATCAGCCTTTGTGCTTCACAACTTGCAAAGCGGTTTGACCCCAAACATCCCTCTTCACCTGCCACTCACCAGGCCCCCCCACACACACAAACTACATCCCCTGCAGCCCACCTTCTCTGCCACTAATCTTGACAGCCTCTCCAATAATCTAGTTAGACACGCCTACAAAAAGGGGTGATTGTCACCAGAACAGCTGTCCCGTCGTTTGTCACTGCGTGCTGTCGCGCCGCACTATTTCGGGGGATTAGACATCGGAGCGATAAATGCGCAGCGCCGTCTCGAGGCCCGTCAGCGACAAAGTGCGTCGTCACTTCCAGCGAATGATCCTAAACTCATTGCCAGCTGCGTCAATGTTTCTTCAGTCATTGAAATACAATTTATAAAAGTGTATTTTGAATGAGGTCTTCGTTAGTGCGACACGCGCGCATTCAAGATAATTCACGCAAACAAAGCAAGCGCTTGCTTTATGTTAAACAATACAAACTAGAAAACTACCAAAAAAGGGATGGAGTGTTCAGATGAATCATTACCAAGAATCTTGAGAAACGTCAACCGGGAGTGAATCATTATCCTTATTCTCATTCAGTCAGGAAATGAGAACACAAGAAGTTGCATCACTTCGACCCATCATCACTGGAGGCTTTCCTGTCTTACAATGACGTATATATAAAAACACAAAGAAAGTGTTATTGTTGCTGATTCCTCGTTCTAATGTCGTTGTTGCTGACGTGCCGTTCTCTCCGCAGCTCTGTGCAACGCTTTGTGACCCTCGGGTGAAAAGTGCTCTATAAATGTAATTATTATTATTGTAGCAGCACTTTGGGTGACATCTGAGTGAATCAGCGTTCCGAACCGGCGACAATCTCTGTGTCACACACAGGCACTGACTTAAGATAAGGCTTGAGAAAAATATACCCTACAGCCGCTGTCAATCCCCTTCGACAAAAATAAATATGGGCGATCTGAAACCAAATATCACATGCCGCTTGCCAACATGAATTAGGGAATCTGGGCCATAGAGCATCATGTGCGACAGATGCCCCAACATTGTTTGCATGCCTTGCGTTAAACTAGGACACACAGCAGCCTTAAGAGAAAGCTACACTATGGTCCCTTTACAAAAAAAACCACTCAAAAGACGGCTGTACACAGACTAAAAATTATAGCAATTGCACTTCGAGAGCGCTTTTCACCCGAGGGTCACAAAGCACTGCACAGAGCTGTGAAGAGAACGGCATGTCGACAATAACACCTGAACGGCACATTAACATCTTTTTTCACCCCCTACATTGGAGGCACCATCAGACCAGTTCTTGAGAGCAATTTTTACAATCTACATTGTTGTCGTTGGCGATGGACCGGCGTCCCGTCGTCGGGTGTATTCCTGCCTTGCGCCCTGTGTTTCCGGGATAGGCTCCGGCTTCACCGTGACCCTATATAGGATTAAGCGGTTTCAGATAATGAGATGAGAGAGATGAGATTGTTGTCGTTTGTGCGTTCTGTTTGGCGGCCACATATTAGGTCAGAGACGAGAAATTAATGATTTAACATGCGTATCAAAAAATAACTATTTCAGTAGCATGGGCCTTCCCAAATATAAATAAACAGATGTTTTTTGGCCATATGTGCGCAAGAAAGCACACAACAAAAAAGTTAAACGGAGTAATACGATTTACAACTCGCCGCACAAATTTCACATCTAGTCATGGACGAGACATGGACATTGCTGCGTGAGGAAACCACAAGGAGTCAGTCGGGCAGCTGGCCGGCGCATACCCACCAGACACTACTTTGCCATCGGCCAATTAATTTAAGAGTAACGATGTAGGTTTTCACGGCTCGATGCATGATTATTGCTACGAAAAGCTGCTCTCTCGGGACAGCCGCGTCGATTGCTTCCTCTCTCTACCTTGCGACGTCTAGCCTTTAACATCAATTTAAGAGTGTTTTTTTTACACTTGTGGGAGGAAACCGGAGATTGCGGAGGAAGACCCGCGCAAAACAGGGGTTGCACGAGCAAAATCCATACAGAGGGGCAGGCACCTTGAGGCAACAATCGAACTGCCTTGGGCAGGAATTTCTTTCAGGGTTAACAGGTGGCTGGATAGACAGGCCAAGTCAGTGTGTCAGTGATGCACATCCCGACATTTCGATCGATATATTGATTGAAATAGTTTCCCTTTGCTCACGAT
>JAZEWT010000007.1:22168203-22197914 GCA_036362905.1 Mordacia mordax | reverse complement strand
CAGAACACCCGGATCTGATTCTCACGTATCGAGGCGTGAAAACCCACAAAAGTAATTACAACTGTCATTTCAATGTATTCATATACTGTACATTACAGAGCAGGAGGGTGTTAAGTTACAGGTCTAAAGTGTATTGTGAACGCTGGTCTGCCCGCAGGGGGACACCGACTGGATAAGGCTGAGCTCTTAATGCCAGGGACAGAGTGGGGCGCAATCTCTAAAAACACAAAGTGGAAGTCACTCCTGCCCTTAAAATAAAAATGAACTAAGTTGGGTTGAATGGCGAGTATCGTGGGACAGCGTTGGGGCTTCACAATCCCACCCCTCCCCGATACATGGAATCTCGCAGGAAGCAGCCGTGCCTCTTTTTCCCAGACGTTTCCGGGACAGGAAAAATAACGCAACAAAAGCGTCTTCCGACGCAGCGTTAGCCGCAAAGCGATGTTGTTGTGTTTTTTTAAGCATCCCCCCCCCGCCCCGAGTATTGTATTTTTTGACAGGCGAATAGTTCAACGAATTTGTAAGCGCATCCTTCTCAAACACTGACAGTCGCATATTCAGTCATATAAACATATCACATCACTCATGGCCTTATTATAACCCGTGGAATCGTCCACTGAGACTTTGAGACTAAAAACACATTTTTGCAAGCGAGACCTGGGTTGTAATTGCGGATGTGAGATGGCCTTTTGTCAATCCACTGATAAATGAAGGCTTCCCCATGTCAGAGCTAGGTTTCTGACCACACTTCTCCACGCTGGTCAGCGTGAGTTGATGACAGTAGTGAGGTGCGCAGACACGCAGTGCAACAAGATATTCTGCTGCACACTGCAGAGTGTACAGCGAATAATACCTGCTGTGCGTGGTGGTGAGCCACTCAAACACCATCCAGACTCAACTCACCCTAGCTGCCAAAACTGGATGACATCAAGTACAATTCTGGGTGATATGTTCACGTGCAGTTTTTAAATAGCATAAAATAGATCGAATCTCATTTCATTGTCAGAAACCGCTTAGTCCTGTACAGGGTCGTGGTGAACCGGAGCCTATCCCGGCAGGCACAGGGCGCAAGGCAGGGGTATACCCACGATAGGACGCCAGTCCATCACCGGGCACTGAGGGCAATTTAGTCTGCAAGCCAATTAACCTATGCAGCAGCATGTTTTTTGGACTGTGGGAGGAAACTGGAGTGCCCAGCGAAAACCCACGCGGACACGGGGAGAGAACATGCAAACTCCACACAGTAAGGCACCCGAGCCGAGATTCGAACCCGGAAACTTCTTGCTGTGAGGCAACAGCGCTACCCACTGGGCTACCGTGCATAAAATAGATAAAACATATATTAACAGGCAATAGGTTCCAATTTGAAAATGGTTGATTATATACTGACGTAGGTTTTTATGGCTCGATGAATGACAACTGCTTTCAAAAGTTGCTTTTTCGGAAAAGTTGGTTGATTATATTACTTGGAACGAAGAATTACTATAGCATATAATTGTTTGTAGCATAATATATATTGCTACTATGGCTTCATGTGCATGAGGCTTGAGTATTTATTCAGCCGTTATAATCTCAAATATATATTGTGATTATATTTGTAACGTCTTGCACATTTAGATTGTATTTGCACAAGAATACAAGCCATTCTTTATAGTGCACTGCAGCCATCAGAGACCAATTGTCCCAGATCTCCCTCGTATAAGGAGGCCCGCTGTCTCAGCTGTTCATCACCTGCTCTCACATATAAAATTACATCCTGGATGCTGAGTCAGACTGACATCAACTTGACGAGCGAGTTCCCAAGGCTTATATACTATGTCCCAAATTTAGCACTAGCTGCACTTAGCACACTTTATAAGCACACTATATAGTGCACATTCAAAATATCAAGTCGCCGCACAGGAACGACGACAAGGGTTGAATCTCACAAAGAAAAAATGGCTGTAGGGAGTGGAAACAAAGGTGTTAAGTCGGTACTTGAACAGGAGAAGAAAGATTGTTGGTAGCGCGAATGATTGTGGGAAGGAAGAGCCAGACAACGGAGGCACCGAAGGATAGATAACGAGTGATGAATAACAGCTGGACAGAAAACGTTTCTCGCCAGAGTGGAGTGTGAAGAGGAGTAATTATAGTATAGGGAGAAGTAGGAGAGTGTGTGGATGGAAGTAGTGTGAGATGACAAGTCGGTACCAGCTGGTATGAAGTACGAGCGTCAGACAACTCATACCTACGAGTGAGATCGTTGACTGAATGAGTGAGTCCGTTGACTGAATGAGTAAGTCAGTGAATCGGCGAATTACTAATTGCATGTGATCTTAAAATGATGCTGTGACACTATAACAAGACGTTTCTGACAAGACACTCGTGTACGGACACAAGAGGCCCCACTGCAGTGACAAAAGTAACGGAGGTGTGCGTTAACGTGCGGTTGCTCCTGAAAGGCATTTGAAAGTCATATGCAACCTCCTGGATGTATAAGTACATCGCAGGATGGTGACATGTGACTGCGAATTTGGTGGCTTGGTTATCCTTCATCCAGCAGTGGACTGACCGTGATTGATAATGATGGTTATAATGATTCGCCCCTCATTAAATTAAAGGTTCCCCCATCCCTGCTTTAGATATTTCCCTTTGTCAACGACCTTTGGGCGCTTCTCCAAAGACCATCCCGGCAACCTGGCCCTCCTCTAAGGGTTTGCTGGGGGTCGGAGCAACAAACCCGTCTGTGCGGTTTTAAACGGCAAAGGTGACTTCACCGAAGTGCTCTGAACAGTCAGGAAGCCCCACATTCCTGAGCTGTGTGTGTGAGAGAGACCTTCCTGCTCAGTACGGTACATTTCAATGATGTCATTCACTTCCTCTTCACAGCCATCAACGTCTCAACATCCTGCTGCACTGCACGCCACGTACCGCAAAAAAACCCCCTTTGTCATCTTCGATAAAGCATTGCACGTCATTTTCGTAAATATAAGCAAGACAATAAATAAGCAGAGAAAACCCTCACCCTTTCCCCGTACCTGATTTTCCAAGTAAAAAAAATGAAAATCATTTGTGTAAAAAGGTTACGTGTAAAAGCCACTTCAACTTAGTTTGATATAATGTAGTCACTTGTAAATGTCAGTAATCGATAAATTACTTACTGAAATACCAAGCGGGCGGCACGGTGGCCCAGTGAGTAGCGCTGTCGCCTCACAGCAAGAAGGTCCCGGGTTCGAATCTCGGCTCGGGTGCCTTTCTGTGTGGAGTTTGGATGTTCTCCCCATGTCCGAGTGGGTTTTCGCCGGGCACTCCGGTTTCCTCCCACAGTCCAAAAACATGCTGTCGCATAGGTCAACTGGCTCGCAGGCTAAATTGCCCTCAATGCCCAGTGATGGACTGGCGTCCCATCGTGGGTATATCCCTGCCTTGCACCCTGTGTCTGCTGGGATAGGCTCCGGCTCACCGCGACCCCGTACAGGTCGAAGCGGTTTCTGACAATGAGATGAGATGAAATACTAAACAAAATAAAATGATGAAATCCATTTCTCTGGGTCAGGTACCCGTGCAAAACCTGCTCGTCGTATCTCATAAAAAAATAATAATGCTGTGGGTTCGCTCTCCCAGCACAGCACAGCATACCACACCGGTGTGCTGAGAGAGCGAAGGAATTGGCACGTTCTGTTCACGTGACGCACCTTACGAATCGGCCGCGTCGGGTAATGGAGGGTCAAACGAAAGCGACCGCAGAAGACTTGCATTCAGAGTGTCGTGCAGCGTAAAAGATTCACACCAAAACCAGCCGAAACAGGATGGTGAGGCTGAGAAAAGCAGAACGAGATCACGATCAGCGCTGTTAACACTGCACCCCAACAATCTCGTCGTTCGACAAGCTATAGGGGACGGACAAACATATTTCAAATTCATCAAAAAAATAATATACTAATGAAGCTCAGTAAAGCTTTAACCGTAAGTATACCTATGTAATGATGTAGGTTTTCACGGCTCGATGCAAGATGATTGCTTCGAAAAGCTGCTCTCTTGGGACAGCCGCGTCGATCGCTCCCTCTCGCTCAATCACGACGTTTCGCCTCACACGTTAGAGGCATCTTCAGGCGCCTGAGGATGCCTCTAACGTTAGAGGCAGAGGGAGCGATCGACGCGGCTGTCCCGAGAGAGCAGCTTTTCGAAGCAATCATCATGCATCGAGCCGTGAGAACCTACATCATTACATAGATTGGTGATGTCAATAACTGTGGATGCCTCTAACGCGTGAGGCGAAGCGTCTGGGCCTGAGGATGCCTCTTAATGTGCGAGGCAAAACGTCGCGATGGAGGGAGAGGGAGCGATCGACGCAGCTGTCCCGAGAGAGCAGCTTTTTGAAGCAATCATCGTAAGTATGCCTCTCGAGTAAAAATGTGTTGCTCGGCATGTTTTGTTGGATGACAGCCGAACGTGATCGCTTCTCTCAAGTAATGCTCTCAAATTGGTCACGGCTCAATTCTCACGCGAGTACGAGTTTGAGTCATTCCCCAAAGTTAGGAATAAGATTATCCCTCTGCTCAAACATGAGACAAACGCATTGCCTCTTGGCCTCAAACCAGTGGTGAAAATTACACATTCTCATGGCGGGTACGAGGCTCTCCATCACATAACCACCACTCACTTCCAACGAAATTGTCCAACAACTCTGGAAAGAAGGGCTGATTTGACACCTCAACCGTATTTGAATCTGAAACCTTTCCACTGTGCACATCTCAAGGAATCTAAACGTTGGACCGCTTTAGCAGCAATTAACGTGTTAATAGTTGCGCAATACGAAGCCATACTCTACGCAGCAAGTTCCATATTTTTATACCACAGAAGTTCGAGAAATGACGGTCTAAAAATTACTTTTTTTTAAAATGTTGTGCCCGTTGTCTTAAGTATGCATATGACTTAGCAAAAAAAAACACACTGCTAGCCCCTATTGGATATATGCCCGTAAACTATCTGCTATTTATTGCAAATCTAAACATCTTCCACAGTCACGGCTCCCTTAACTGTGCCCTGAGTTATCGGGCGGTGACGCTACGATTGTAAATGCACACACGTGAAGAGCGTAAGTATAAGTTTGGGTGATCTAACCTAACAGGAAATGCACGTGATCTGCATGCTATCAAACAAGCACAACTGCATAATAATGAAAATAACCACGATGTCGTGGAGTCCTTTGTTAATCCACTGCTGGATGAAGCAATGTCGGTTGTTCAACCACGCGTCACCGCCGCGGTGAGTTGAGTGCAGGTTGGTGAAGAGGGGACCCCGGAACCGGTTCGGATTTCACTCGCCAACGATGGTAGCCGTGGCTCGGAAGTACAGAACTCACCAGATTCGTGGCGAAGTTGCACTGCAACCGCTCTGCGCCACTGCTTACAATCGCGAGGCGATCGTGACAACGGTCACAAAAACTAAACGCTTGTGCGGTGGTGCGTGCGATGGAGCTGGGCGGCGCGGTGGTGCAGTGAGTGGCGCCGCTGCCTCACCGCAAGAAGCCCTCGGGTTCGGTTCCCAGCGCGGGTACCTTTCTGTGTGGAGTTTGCAAGTTCTACCCTGAGGCCGCATGGGTTTTTTTCTCTAGACACTCGAGTTTCCTCCCGCAGTCCAAAAAAAATTGATACCCAGGTTGTCAGGACTAAAATTTCCTCCAATGCCCTGGGATGTTGTAACTTGTTTCCTCCTGCCTAGTTGGACAAATGCAAAAAAGAGCTACATTGCTCAATGGTTCCATGCAACTTGAACAAAAACCGAGTCGGAGCACATACCACAAACGTTTATAAATATGGACCCGCAGTCAAACTAAAACTATCTCGCTTTCATCAATAGAGTACTGAGAGTACATTGTGTTCAACTGGGCTAACGCGGCACAAAACACGTGTCTTCCTCCTCCTTTCCCCGCACTGCGGGGAACGCGCTCCCTCCCATTGTCTTGCGTTCCTATAATCTCGCTCACTTCCACAAACGAGACCGTTACTAATCTGCTGTGCGCGCTCTCATTGGTGCCATCAGTTGAACGCTGCGGTGCACTGGGCGGCACGGTGACGCAGCAAGAGCAAGTGTCCGGCGGCGAGATGGTCCCGACTCACCGCTGTGGACGATTCCTGCCTCTCAGCACGCGTCCATAACCAAACATGGAATTTGCACACATTGAAAATTGTGGGCCCATTCTAAATAACTGACTAATAATTACTCATCTCATTGTCAGAAACCGCTTAGTCCTGCACAGGGTCGCGGTGAGCCGGGGCCTATTCCGGCAGACATAGGGTGCAAGGCAGGGATATACCCGCGATGGGACGTCAGTCCATCACCGGGCACTGCGGGCGATTTAGTCTGCAAGCCAATTAACCTATGCAGCAACATGTTGTTTTGGACTGTGGGAAGAAACCGGAGTACCCGGCGAAAACCCACGCGGACACGGGCAGAACATACAAACTCCACACAGAAAGGCACCTGAGCCGAGATTCGAACCCGGGTCCTTCTTACGGTGAGGCGACAGCGCTACTCACTGGGCCACCGTGCCGTCCTGATTAATTACTACACGACTGTATATTATACATACAGAAACAAGAGGGGGCGATCGGTTCGGCAGTGGTTCGTACACTGCGCTTAAACCTTGCTGCCTCGGTGCAATTATCGACCTTGGCTAAAATCAAAACCAACTATACATAATGAATAAATATAACAGAATTGCAATGTGACGGTCAGCAGTTACATTGTGTGTCTAATATCAACATGAAATGGAAAAAAATATATATGCGAAACAAGCGGAAGAACGCTATGCAAACAATATACAAAAACACTAGGAAACTACTACAACAACCCACCATGCACAAGTGTGTTGCAAAGGAGTCTTCAAACTCAGTGAAATTTTCCTTGGTAAAAAAATCATTGTGCAGCACTGTCACACCCTTGAGAAGCAGTGTTTTGCTCTGCTCAAATTGCACCGCACATGGGTCATGTCACTCTAGGAAACTAACAACAACACACCATGCACAAGTGTGCTGCAAAGGAGCCTTCAAACTCAGTGAAATTTTCCTTGGTAAAAAAATCATTGTGCAGCACTGTCACACCCTTGAGTAGCAGTGTTTTGCTCTGCTCAAATTGCACCGCACGTGGGTCGGGTCAAACAGACCGGACAGGTGTTTTTGTCCACCACGTTAAGCAAGAAGCTCCAATTCCACAACAAAGCTAAGGGCGGAAGTTTGATTCATGTCCTATCCATGATTCACAACAGACAGCCATGATTCACAAGCTGGCTAAGGCAGGGGTGGTTATTTCTGGCGGATTACGGAAGCCCACGCGTCGGTTCTGTGTATCGCGAGCTGGTTGGCCGAAGTGGGTGGAGAGGGGATGCTCGGCACTCATTAACTTTCGTGTTTACTCTTGTGTCTCGTCCAGTGCGCTTCAACAATGAGGCCTCTCAGGTTTACAGCCACCCCCGTGTCCCTTTTACGTGTCGTAAATGCAATATCGTCGCTTTACGCCACACGCAGACGGTGAGTTTTCTTAATAATGATGATCACAGTGTACACCGCATGCAAGTTGTTTCACCACGCGCTTCACAACACACATACTATCAGGAGCGTACTAATAATCACCACTGGGCACACCGGGGGTGGCTTTCAAATACAGTAATTAATATTGAGCCAACACCACACGCCACACGTGGACGTTTAAAGTAAACACCAAGCATGGCAAGCGTTACAGCAGTGCATGCCACACTAAATGACCACTGCGAATATAAAATTTGAAAAATATGCATACTAAGCACAGGCCCCGAAGGCACAAAACGTCGAGTTCCCAGCAATAAATAGCACTGTCAGAGCAGTCACAGATGAGGAACAACACATGTTGTTCAATTGAGCAAGGTTATAAGAGCTTGGATAAAGAGACGATGGCTAATGGAGAGGAAATGAGAGTACAGCGGAGACTTGTGACCTCCAGCGAGTGAGTGAGTTGGTGAGTGAGTTTTGGTGACCTCCAGTGTGGTGGCTGAAAACCGTGTGGACGAGACGAGGCAATCAGTCTGGTTGACCAGGTTTTCAACACAGGTGAAGGACTCGAGAGCGATATATGGCTTGCACTGGGTAGTAACTACCACACAGCGCGCAATCCATACGTGGGAGGATTTTATCAGAGTGCAAACAACATACACAAGGTGTACACGGGCAAGTGAGCGCAGAGGGAGCGAGCGGAAGAGCGTCTATCGAAAGGAACTTGGTTTCCATAGCTCTAATTTGAAAAATACAAACGTCTCCACAGCGACGTTGTGCAAGCCAGTGTCTGCCCAGACTCCTAGGCAAACGCACGGCCAAGTCCAGGCTTGGCCAAACCCACAACTCAGAGCTATGGACATGGTTTAAAAAACATTGATACAACGTTGGCCGTGCTGCTTGAGCAATAATAATAATAACTCAACATGTTCGTCAACAAGTTTTGCCCAAAAAGGAAACAAACAGGTGACGCTTCAGGGAGTGAAAAGACAATTCACCTTAAAGTTACCCGTGAAATGTGCTTATTAGCTATGGGTACTTTTGCCAGTGCACATATGTAAGCCGTAGAACAGGTTTTTACCATTGCTGGGAATTATAGACGTGTTAAGATCTTAAAACACCATAATAGACACATTTCTCAATGTGATAAAGCTTCCTGTATGCATATTTTGCCACAAGTATGTGTGGCTTTTGCAAACTAGACACATTGTGAAATGTGTCTATTATGGTGTTTTCAGATCTTAACACGTGTTTAATTGCCAGCAATGGTATAAACCTGTTCTACGGCTTACATATGTACTTACTGGCCTTTACAGCGGCCTATGGCCAACATCTGTGCTGGCCGCAAGATGGTGATGGATAATGCGATTAACTCCGACTTAAGAAAGCATCCTACAGATGATGGCGAGATCCTCTGCAGTCAAGTGACATGACCGTGGTAATAATTAAAAACAAACAGCATTAAACAGATAAAATAAATAAAAATACACGATATTCTCTCCGCCATCTCGTGGGTTGGTTCCGACATCTGAAAAGCTGTCAACCAATGAAAGGCCAGCACATTTTCAGTGACCTGACGCATACGTAGCCCTATCGCATATATAGGACCCTGCTATTTTTTTAATCGTGATTGTCTATAAGTTAAACCACTATTTTATTAATATGTTTAGCACGCATGGGCTAAAGTCGTCAAATTGGGCATGGCGTCAATACGAATCTGGGACCTTCTTGCTGTGAGGCGACAGTGCTTCCCATTGCACCACCGTGCCGCCAATTTGAAGCCCGCGCATTCCTAATTCTTTACTCATTATGAACCGATTAAGCAGATCCTACAATAACAAATCACATTTTCTTTACTGTTGTTGATTTCCCGTTCACATGTCGTTGTCGTTGCTGACATGCCGTTCTCTCCACAACTCTGTGCGGCGCTTTGTGACCCTCGGGTGAAAAGCGCTCCAGATGTGTAATTATTATCACTGGACGTGTGATCCAGCATTTTGAAGGCAAGGGTGGCTGAATCACGAATAGATCTCATCTCATCTCATTGTCTGAAACTGCTTAGTCCTATACAGGGTCACGGTGAAGCCGGAGCCTATCCTGGCAGACACAGGGCGCAAGGCAGGGGATATACCGACGATGGGACGCCAGTCCATCGCCGGGCACTGCGGGGCAATTTAGCCTGCGAGCCAATTAACCTATGTAGCAGCATGCTTTTTGGACTGTGGGAGGAAACCGGAGTGCCTGGCGAAAACCCACGCGGACACGGGGAGAGCATGCAAACTCCACACAGAAAGGCACCCGAGCCGAGAGATTCGAACCCGGGACCTTCTTGCTGTGAGGCGACAGCGCTAACCACTGGGCCACCGCGCTGCCCCGAATAGATGTGAGAATCCCAAATCCTCCTGTGCAGCGATGCGGCCAGGAGATGACTGCAGTAAGTGTGGAACCTGCAATTTGTCAACCTCTCACACGTGTGCGGTTTCTCCGGGCACTTCACATTTATACCACATGCAACGAACTGAATAATTAAAAGGAACTGGCGAAAAAGCCAAGTACAGTAACCTCTTGGAGGAAGGAAAAAAAATTAACTTGACAAGGATTTCTGGCATAAACCAATTCTGTTTGTTATAATTGCATTCGAGCAACTTATAATCATCAAATATGAAAAGTACAGATACATTCTTTGAATTAAATGGAGACTGACATTTGAATTGGAGGCCATATCCAGATTTTACACGTCATTTTGAAACTGAATATAAAAACGGGCTCGGTCAAATTGATCAAACGGTGACCTAAAATTTGAGGCTATAATGAGAGCGAAAATAACTATTTGCAAATATGTAACCACATTTTACCCACAATAGCCAAGGGTCGATTTAAGCACTGCTAATGAAACACTTCCTAACACAAACACATGTTGGAAAATGTTATTTTTCCCTAACTTATTCAAGAAAAATCTAACTTCTCTGGTCGAAAAGTTATTAATCTCCCAGCCAAACCAAACCAAACCACACACACTGCACTCCACCCCACGAGACATACGTGCCCCGCACAATCGCAATTATTATACGGGCCCGATCTTTGCACCCACAGTGGCTGGTTACCGGCGCCTGGTTCAAGGTGACCCTTGGAACCAAACCTTGGCCCGTTCGTGGGGAAAGCCCTCAACAGGTTTACATCTCGGTGTAAATGTATACGACTGTTGTAATGATGTAGATTTTCAACATCGATGTATGATGATTGCTTCGAAAAGCTGCTCTCTCGGGACACCCGCGTCGATCGCTTCCTCTCCCCCGAACGTTTGAGGCATCTTCGGGCGCCTGAAGATGCCGCTAACGTGTGAGGCAAGACGTCGCGATGGAGGAAGAGGGAGCGATCGACGCGGCTGTCCCGAGAGAGCAGCTTTTCGAAGCAATCATCATGTATACGACTATTCTCTCTAGTGTAAGTTGTATCAGTCGTTCTGGATAGGCTTGTAATGTTTATCAACCAGTTCCGGCAGCATCCTGTTTGGCTTGAGGTCATGTAGGAAAAACAAATCAGCCATCAAGCGAGATGGTCCAACCCGTAAACACAGCGGAGCTAATCATATGCTTGTTGATTTTTAGGCAAGCACGAATTGCCTACCCACGTTCCCGATTCTATTTAGCCTGCAGTGCAATGGTTACCTATGCATTTGTACACAGGCAAAATACTTCGTGTGAGGTTCAAGACACTATTACACGTACATCTACAAGCCTTAGTCAATCTACTGCTGGACGATTATGGCCTCATGATTGCTTCGAAAAGCTGCTCTTTCGGGACAGCCGCATCGATCGCTCCCTCTCTCTCTCTCTCTCTCTCCATCGCGACGTTTCGCCTCACACGTTCGAGGCATCGTCAAGCACAGCTCATGGCCTCATTACGCTGGTCAGTGTAGGTTGGTAAAATCAAGCAGGAAAAATGTGCGAGCAGAGTGCAGTAATGGTATTTGCCACACTATCATACGCATGTATATAGTCAATGTTCACTAATGTTAAGTTCAAGTTTATTTTGCTTTAACTTGTATGAAAATTCAACGCAAGGGTAGTCTTGTTTGCAAGAGTGCCCTGGGTAAAGTGATAATATTTGATAACGATGACTCATGATAATAAATGGGCATATGGCGCTTTTACCTCTGTCTCAATTTGCCTCGGCAGTGCATATACTAACATTCGAACAATACAGAGAATATTAGCAGGCCCCCTGCGCAAGGATGACACGCAAATTCGTGAAGCATTCTCAACACACAAAAACCCTATATTGTAGTTTGCCGTTCATATATAATACAAATTGCTCTTTCAGAGTGCTTTTTACCCGAGGGTCACAAAGCGCCGCACAGAGCTGTGGAGATAATAATAATAATTGCATTTATAGGGCGCTTTTCACCCGGGGGTCACAAAGCGATGCACAGAGCCGCGGAGAGGAGGACACGCCAACAACAACGGCAGAGAACCGCAAATCAGCAACAATGACACATGAACGGCAAATCAGCAACAACGTTTTTTTTGGTTGTTGTTGTTGCTGATGTGCTGTTCTCTCCACAGCTGTGTGCAGCGCTTCGTGACCCGCGGGTGAAAAGCGCTCTGGAAGTGAAATTGTTATTAACAATCCAGCCACTCTTGCTGTACGAAATGCGCCAACCGCCGAAGCAAAGGTTAAACCGCCCTACGTCACCAAACCAAACGAGCACCGCCTGGTACGCTCTGATCCTGCTGAGCAGAACAATTATGCCACGCAAAAGCAACACGCGCAAACTGGTCTTCCCCCCCCCACCAAATCGCCACACCAACAGAGTGCAGAGCAGCTCAAGATCGTTATCATTGAAGGGCGTGCCGCCCCTCAACTCCCCAAGATTCCGGTTATCTTTAAACTCAGAACACGATTACGCCAAGGCTGGGGCATCTCTGAAATGTAAAACAGAAGTAATTTTCACACGGGGGAGAGGAAATGTGTGCTGTTTCCAAAACCCCCGTTGTGTCCAGAAAAGTCCCACCACTTAACTAACCTCCAGATTCTTTTAGCACCGGTGTTCATGTTGGTGATTTCCCAAGATATTCTGCACTTGACAGTGGCTTTCTGAATTTTGCCCACGAAAACTTCCCCTAAACACTTTTCAGCTGACTGCGAGACTTCGGCACTGAAAGTGAACAGCAGTAAATCCTAAAAGGGCCTTAGACTGGCTCTGTGTTACCGCATCAATAATGCATGTTTATGTATACAATCTAAACATTAAACAATAGCTAACAAACCATGAATCCAACATTTACGCTTTACTGTTGACTGGCCACAAACACACCTTACTGATAGTGATGTACACTGAGGGGGTTGATAGAGAGTTGGTAATTGACAACGCTGTTAAACTGTTCAAACATTTCACTTGCACGCCTGTGTCAACTTTAAAATTCAGCTTTTGAAGTTACAACAAAAGATATCTTTAGAAAAAAAACCCCCTCTCTCTTAATTAAATTTCAATTGTAACGATATCAATTTGCGGATGAAAACGTTAATGTTTGCAACCGTTGTTAGCTGGTAGTTCATCACTATGTGCTTTGCAACCGACACAGAAATGTGTGGTGATGCGATCCAGTGGTAGCGCGTTTGCTGCTGGTTCCAAGCACGTTTGCTGCTGGTTCCAAGCGCGTTTGCTGCTGGTTCCAAGCGCGTTTGCTGCTGGTTCAAAAGGTACGCGGTTTGAGCCCAGTGGCCACATGGTTAAAAGTTCGGGTGTTTCGTATTTGCATCAAAATAATCTCGTTTTTCTCCTTCCCTGTGGATTTGTAAAAAAAAACGTTGTTGCTGATTTTCCACTCTCCGTCGTTGTTGTTGACGTGCCGTTCTCTCCACAGCTCGTATTTGTAAAAAAAAACCCAAAAGAAGTTATTGCTGATGTGCCGTTCTGATGTCGTCGTCGTTGTTGGCGTGGCCGTTTCTCTCCGCAGCTCTGTGCTGCGCTTTGTGACCCTCGGGTGAAAAGCGCTCTATAAACGCAATTATTATTATTGAAAAGGCAGTAGGTCGTATGTGCCAGCATCACACAGTCCAAGCCTGGGCGCATCACTTGCTTGGGTAAACTTGCCAATATGGAGAATAGCGACAATGGATAAAGCCACATTGCAACATTGGCAGTCTACGCCCGTCCATCAACATTGAGGTCGCCTCTGTGCAATCAGAATGGCGTAAACACCAATAGTACTCATTAAGTGTCCTAATCCAGGAGCCTATCAAAATAAGTCTTTAAACTCAGTGAGATTATTTTCTGCATTGTTAAATTGTGTACTTTTTTTTTACATCATCTGTATTTTGTCGTGTTAAGAGTACAGTGAAGGAGTCTCTGTTCATCCACGCCTGCCGCATATCGCACGTGAAAACAAGATTAACATGCTCTCGGTCACGAGAATCTTATTGAAAAACGTTTTACCATAAGCTTGAGACATGCCTTTATATATACACACACACAAGCCAAACTCATTGTCTATGCAACAAACGCCAGAGGCTCCCCTCTTTGAATAGTGGGAAGATGATCCCTTTCATGAATAGCTGGCGGCAGTTTATGGTCCTACTGTTGCTATATATATATGTACATACAAATACAAAGTTCTGGGGCATGTGCTGCTGGTAAGCGCCTATTGAGGCCAGAACTGAGTATAGGAGTGTGGTGTAATTATAATTGCACTTCTAGAGAACTTTTCACCCGAGGGTCACAAAGCGCTGTACAGAGCTGTGGAGAGAACGGCATGCAAATGGCAAGAACTAAAACATGACATATCAGCAAAAAAAAAGTTTTTAAAAATGTGTTTGATTACAAATCTCAGCTGTTGAGAGATGGATGATGGCATGGAGCCAGGACCTTTCCTCCCTCCGCCTTTACCCTCCTGTATTTATGTTTCCACACCACATCGGGTAGTTATTTTACACGAATACAAAGATCCCCCGTACAACCTTGACATACCGTTGGGGCAAGTGTTGTTATCGAGCACGCTTGAAGGCCGGCACAGCACATGTCGTTCTTTCCGCAGCTCTGTGCAGCGCTTTGGGTGAAAAGCGCTCTAAAAGTACAATTATTATTATTATATGAGGTGCACTACCCCGGTTTGCCTTGTTGGAATATTTACACACTGCACCAGGTACTCATCTAAGGCTGCTGCTGGGTCGACCGATCGGAGAGCCAGGACAGGTTCAGATAATGGTCCCTGGTTTGGCGGTGAGCAGAAACCGACTCAGATTTCCACGCGCTAACCACTGCTCCCCACACAAACACACACAGGTGACGAGACACATCATGGTTGTACATTATTAAACGTTCATGTACCATTAACGATGTGCGTGGGTGTTTACCGGGTGTAATATTATGACATTTGTGAATGTGTAGCGTTTTAAATGCCCATATTTCTGCAACATAATATATATACATCGTATACGCACACTGCAACTGTAATTATGAACACTGACAGCCCTTTGTTAATTCACTGTTGGACGAAGATCTTCCCAAACCAATTTAGTTATGGGGGTAGTTTTGACCGTACCTCACCAGAATGGTTACTGTATAATGGTGACACTCAAGTCAGATATCACACACACGGACGTTCGCTTAGCCGTGGCCAAGAGTCCAACCTCAGGTTGATGCTTCATGGTACAGTACATTAACAACTGCCCCACTCCTCCACTATGCACAGATAAGGGAATGATTATTGCTTCGAAAAGCTGCTCTCTCGGGACAGCCGCGTCGATCGCTCCCTCTCTCCACCTCGCGACGTTTCGCCTCACACGTTAGAGGCATCCCCAGGTGCAGTGAGGCGAAACGTCGCGAGGTGGCGAGCGGAAGCGATCGACACAGCTGTCCCGAGAGAGCACCTTTTCGAAGCAATCAATCATTACATTAGATACGGGAATCTTAACTGAAACTAGTCGATGTGATAACAGAAAACGTCTGACAGATATATTTTGCCTTATTAGTTAATACAGCGGACGATGGAGATCCCATTACCTCGCTATCTGCAGAACTATAGAATACCCTTCCAGCAGGACGTATACAAGTGCTAGCCAGTGCTTTAATGGGGAATAAGAGCATACATATTCTAGGCAGTCATGACCCACATTTGGCAGATTCGCAAACTGTCTGCAACGCGGCCTGTGGAGGGCCCGTTCCCTCGGGATTCAACACAATTACACGCAACAACTTTCCATTCGATCTCACCCTGATATTTGTAGATAACGTGGGGACGAGGAGATCGTGATAAACAGCATTGTATCTACCTCCCGATAGGTTTAAAAAATAAACTATACAAGAAAAACAACACGCATATGCGTGGTGTCCGCAACGCTCTCCGACACGCGCTGATGGAAATATCACACAGTCGACGGATAAACACTCAGCTCAGTCATATTTTGGCCGCAGCTTGCGGCTCTGCTGCGTCTGTAAGCTCCGGTGATCACCCATCCAAGCATTACCATGATCAATCCTGCTCAGCTGTTGACGTGAAAAAAAAATGCTTTTCAGTAATGCTCACGCATTGAACTGTAGCAACCCAGTGAGCTCATACTGGTCATGCGTTAAAAAGTACGGCCGTCTGTGTACTGATATTAGTTTTCATAGATCGAGTAATGGGAATTGCTCTTAAGGGCTGCTCCTTAGGGACAGCCCTGTCGAGGATTCGTTCCATCCATCTCCTTCAGAGGTCTTATGATGATTCCAACATGGGAGTTGAAACGTCATGAAGGAGAGGAGGAAATGTTCGACACGGCTATCGCGAAAGTGCAGCACTTAAGAGCAATTCTCGTACAGCAGTCACCCAACAACGCCGCTCGAGTGCTACGGTGCGTCTCCTGTCAGAGACGACATAAGATTTTGCTCATTAACAAATCTTCACCCTCCTGTTTGGGCAGCAGTGAGCAGGCGGCACACAGCGCGAGTGTGCAGCTACTCCTATAAAAGCTGCTTGTTTTCAGGAATGCAAATTCCTTGAAATGTTAGGCGTAAGTAAAGCTTGGCAAGCTCTTCTTTGTTCCTGTTTTCTTAGCAATACAAGACACAGCTTTCCCCCCTACGTTTAAAAAAAACAGGTTTAGGGGGTTAAAATAACAAGTAAGGCTATTCAACAAATATCCCGTGGTATATACCAATAAAATTGCAATTTTTTTGGGTCTCAAGATAGAGCGGATGGCAATCACTTCTCCTCGGATCCGCCACTCCTGAGCAAAAGTTTGGATCGCATCTTTTTTTTCTTGCTGGGACATCTTATGATCCACAGAAAAAACGGTGAGCGCCAAAGCGAATCAAACTAAATGACAACGAACTTGCGAAACAGAACAGCCACCGCGGTCTTTGAGCGTAACTTACAAACATGGGCCACCGACGGAATCCAGTTGCTGCTACAAACCGAGAACCACAGCTGGGTAATTAGTCTGGATTTTAAGTTCGCCACTTCAATTATTCGATACACTCGAGTTCAGCGGTTACACGTGATGCGGCTGAAACTCGGGCAACGCTGTACAGTGCCAGAGGTTATTGTTGACGAGTGCATTGGGATTCTCGTAGCAAAGGCGTGCTGTTTTACAGGCAGCTATACTCTTCAGTTGAACAAAAATCAATAGCATCTTGCGCGATCAATGGGTGTACTGCGGCGTCACGTCACGGCGATTTATACCTAGCCTGGTATTTAACGGTGTACTTACACGAGGCTACAGTTGTCTACTTATTTTATCAAACAGCGAACGGCCAACGTACCCTTCGAAGCTACTATTGTATATAAGTTTAATACGCCGAACATGGATCCATATTATAGCTCACTATTCAGCCAGTCAAGTTCCTCATGCTTTACTCATTTAAGCACTGCGACATTTTTGTTTCCAGATACACCAGAGCAATCATATTACGAATAAATTATTATTAAAGTAACATGCTTTTTTAAGTTCTTTATATTTTTTAGACTTTTGCTTACTATTTCGAGCCGCTATCCTCACACACTTGCAAACCCTTTCCTTCTGTGCCCTAGAGGGCCACTGCCCAAGACATAAGCCCGCCACCGTATCTCTCGTGTTATATTTCAGCATTTATTTAACGCGGTGACCGTGTGGAATTTCAATCCGTGATAAACAAGGTGATCTTTCCTTTTGCATGCGCGCACACACACACACACAAAAACTGTGCTATAAGATACGCCAATTTCGGACCCATTGTGCGGTTGTTAAAGATGGCACAAACGGCAAAAAGAGTGGTTACCAATAATGAAATCCACTGTACAACGCGTGTAACCAGAGTGTGATGAATGGCGCCCTCGCCCTGCATTACACGGTAGTGACTGCTCATTGTCAGCCGGTTTTGTTTCTTTGTGCATGTTCCAAGCCAAATCACGCTCACAACATTCACATGGAGGCGGTTTTAACCGTTCGATGTACGAAAATTGCTCTGCACAGACGTTCTTTGGGAATAGCTATGTCGGGTGTCGCTTATCGCTCATTCGCAACGCCTTGCCTCTCACGTCACCTGGCGTTCTGATGATGCCCCCCAATGTGCGAGTGTTTTGGTCTCCTCTTCCATGCTGGCTCGACAGACGTGGTAGTTACCACACTTTACCCGTCCGCATGCAACCTGACTGAGTGCGCTGAACCCATTTATACTGCTGGGAGGAGTGCCAGGGGAATTTAAACAAACTTCCACGTGTCATCTTCCAAGCAGTGAGATCAAAGCGGACGTATTACAAGTCCCATGTATCATCCATTATACTCCGACAGCACCATGGCACGCTTATAAGGAAGTATTACTTGAATGGCCAAACGAGGTGGTGCGGTATGAACAGTAGATCACGTACTGTAACCCGCGCATAGGGTTACAACCTGTCCTCGTTTTCCCAGGATGATCCTCTTATTAAGGTAAGAATCCTGGCTAATCTGTAAGTCTTCCGGGGTCATTAAAAACCCACATTTTTGTCGGGTGCACATAAATACACAACTGAAGACAATACATTTGCATGTAAAGTTCCATATCTGCGTGTATTGAAAAATAACAATTGCATTTATATAGCGGTCATAAAGCGCTGCACAGAGCTGTGGAGAGAACGGCATGGCAACAACAATGGCATTCGATCGGATAATTAGCAACAATAACAATTTTTAAAAAATATATTCTTCATCCGATGATATGGCCCAGTGTATTTTTTGCTACTTCAGGACGTAGCATTTAGAGGAGACGTCTCTTACAATACTATACAATTTTCATTTACATGCAGTAACAAAAATAACGTTCGACCCTTTGTCAATCCACTACTGGATTAGCGCTTCCCCACGCCGTGCTAAGTATAAGAGTATGTTCGACCATACTCCACCCCACTGGTCATTACGTGTTGGAGAAGGGACCAAGATCATTTGAGACTACGGGGGGGAAACAGGGGAACATTGCACGATCTCATCTCATTGTTAGAAACCGCTTCGTCCTGTTCAGGGTCGCGGTGAGCCGGAGCCTATCCCGGCAGACACAGGTAGCAAGGCAGGGATATATCCGCGATGGAACGCCAGTCCATCACCGGGCACTGCGGGCAATTTAATCTGCGAGCCAATTAACGTATGCAGCGGCATATTTTTTGGACTGTGGGAGGAAACTGAAGTGACTGACGAAAACCCACACGTACACGGCAAGAACATGCAAACTCCACACCGAAAGGCACCCGAGCCGAGATTCGAACCTGGGAGCTTCTGGCTGTGATGCGACGGCGCTACCCACTGCGGCACCGTGCCGCCCCATTGCACGAGCTATTTGGGGCAAATTGTGCGGTGGCTTTAAAGCAGTTTCTGCAAACTCCTGGCAAAAGAATAAAAGTTAGAGCAGTCTCTTTGTTCAAATAAGCAATGCGGTGGGGCTCAATCCCCCTCGCCCCCCCCCCAACAGTCCTGACGCAGCGGTGGAGGTTCCACACTGCTATGCTGAGAGCAGTGGCAGAGCGGTTTGCATGGTGCTGCTGCATCACAGTGAGAATATCCTCGGTTTGATTCCTGGATTTTGCATGTTCTCCACGTGGGTTTTCTCCGGGTACGCAGGTTTCCCCCCCACAGTCCAAAGACATGCTGCCGAAGTAATTTTCCTGACATAACTGCCCCCAATGTTGGAACTTGTTTATCCTTCCTCGCTGGAAAACTGTCAAAAAGAGCTTCATAGCCCAATGGTTCCTACCAACTTATATAAAATGGTGTCTATCTACAGGGCAACCACTGTTGACTTTCCGACAAAGTAATATTCATTGTATGGACTACAGATGCACGGTGGATTGAGTCAACCTTATTGTGAAATGCTCTCTCTACCACTGAGTCGCGCGGTATAAATCACGGGGAAATTCCATATTTTTTTCATATTTGCTTATATCTGTTCAAATTTAGCATAAATATTCATACACCACCAACACAATAATAATGCTCTTACTATCTCAGTCAACTTGCACCTGGCTCTAAATAAGTCACGAATTGATCGTTAGCATACGCATTCTATGGGTGCAGGGGCAGCCTTTAAGACCCAAGCGTTTCGGCTGCAAAGCTAATGAACGAGACTGGCGGAGGTGAGCAGGGATGGGTAGAACTTACAGCTCACAAGTATGCATTAGTGCACAGCGGTGGTGTTCCTGTTCACATGGCCGCATTTGGTGGTAACATGGGAATAGATAAATTGGAACGACAGCTAACGACCACGTAAATGAATGCGGTACAAGTGCATTAACGGGTGTTCATGACCACCTGCAAAAACTCAGACCGCACTGCTCACTTTCAATAGCTCTACTCTTCTAATTACCACACCGCACATTCAAATGCAAATGATCTTTTTTATCGGTTATATTTTAGATGTTTAAAAGCCCACTATAACATCTACAGACAACTGTTAAAATAATGTTGGATCTAACATAGTATTACATTATTTATACGTATTATGTAATGAAACACGTATTCAGAAATGTATTGAATTATTCATGGTACAATTTATTATTTCAGATTTTAATATTTAATTTTAAGAGACGCTGTCTGCCGATATAAACCACGTCTTTTGGAATAGAGCCTTTGGGGTCATTTATGCGAAGTCATCAATCAGCCATATGCCGGTGCTAGGTAGATCATTACATTGCGGGACCATAAGAGGGGATGATTATTATTATTTACTAATTATTATTTAGCAGATGCCGTTATCCAGGGCGATGACGGCTTGGCGAGGCCTTCGTACAGAAGTGTAATGAACATGGCTGATAACGATGATGGCATGAGCAGTAACAGTTCTTGCTTTAAATATTAGAATTCACAATTAAGTCATGGGTATATTTATAATTGCTATTTTAAACTGTGAATGTGGTTGTTTTTAAGCCGTTTTGTTGTAAATATGAGAAACCATAACATCACCTGTTAATGTTATCCACTGCTTGAAAATCAAATACAATTATTAATATTTGACATACGCAGTGCACATGAAGACTTCTCGGTTTTCATGCATTCCCAGTCAACACATCAGCCTGCCAACTCACATTTCCAGTCACCGTACGATCATGGTCATCCCATGCCCTTGGTCAACTCATCTGTTTACAACAAATCACCCCATACAACACATCTCTGGCCATTTTCGTTCCCCAGTTAAAACCTCAACTCTGCAAACACATCAATCTCATCAATATAACTCCAGTCAACACATCTGCCACGTTAACCTGTCTCTTATGGTCAGTCAATTCATCTCCCCGGGAAATTCGTGATCCCAATCAGTACTTTACTACTTTCAATATACTGGATGAGACACAAGTGGCTTTAAGACGCGTCCAAGACGCTGTACATAGACCATGGTTATATGCATTTTGCGGAGAAAAATAAAGGTCATGAGCATACATTTCACGAGGCAGGGAGTCAGCTGCACGCATGGCTGGGGGAAAGGAGCTCCAGCCTATGGCGATAGCAGGAGGGGGGAACGAGCGACCTCCCACTGAGCAAAGGTCTCGTTTGCTGGAGTAGACAGTGCCTGACGGGAAAATCTTATAATGCGATGTCTAATTAAGCAATACAATGAATAGCTTTCCCGAGATGATAAGTGAGGAAATCAAGTCCCTCCCACCACAAATGGAGTAGACGGAGCGGTAGGGATAGCGGAAGGAGAGTGCACGGAGGGGATTAGAGCAAGATGAGATAGGTGTGGTAGCAGAATGAATGGAGGGGAGTGGTGTCAGATGGGAGGGGAGAGAGGCTGGATAATGTGTGGAGGAGAGCAGCATTAGAGGAGACTGACGAGGAATGTAATGAATGCATAGGTGTAGGAGAGCGGACAGCGGGCGAGTCCCATAACGAGTACAACGAGAGGTAGGAGAGTGCACGGGATGGCGAGTCGTGAAACGAGACTGGAGAGGCAGGACCAGGGGGCACAGAGATACGCCGACACACGGGAGACAAGCGTACCGAGAAGCTGCTGCTGCTGCAGTAGGCGGCGGGGTGGTGAAGCGCTGACTCGGCTGCCACCACCGCTGCCGCCGCCGCCACCGCTTCTACGCCCGGCATGGCTCCTCGTGCAGCCGCCTTACGCCGACCAAGCCCCTAGTCTTGCCCTCGCCTGCCTCTATCGCTGCCCCACGAGCACTGGGCGTCTGCTGCCCGCTGCCTCCGATCCGTTCGGCTGCACTCAGCCGAGCTAACGAGCGCAGCAGCAACAGCAGTGACACCGGCACCGCCGCAACCGCCGACCGTAGCCGTCATCTAATTAAGCTTGCTGCGGAATCGCTTTAGCGCTAATGTAAATTTTTTTTTTCTCTAAATGCATTACAAGGAGATTTGTTTTTAGAAACCACGCTCGCTACGTTGACTGTTAACACATTGTTTGCTCTCGGAGCTGCTCCGTCCGCGCACGGATTGCGGCGTTTGTCATCGACGCACGAATGAAGTCTCGGGACGAAACGGCGAGGAACCGGCGAGCAAGGGCGTGCGTGAACACGTGTGCAAGCCGGGGGAAATCCTCGAACGAGCCGGAATGGGAGAGCGAGCGCGTGAGCGCCGGATGCGCACGCGATTCGCATGTCACGTGCGAGAGAGGTCGATGCTGGGAAAGGAGGGGGGGGGGCGTGCGGGGGGGGCTCACATGTAGACACGCATGGAAGAGCACATGGCTGAATTTTAAATTGGACTGAGCCACTGTGGGACAAATTGGGAGGGGAGTGCAGGAATGGTTGGGAAAGGTACGTTCGGAAGGGGCGTTACAAACTGTCATTCGGATGAATATTTCAAGTAATGTAATATTATTCGTGTGCAATCCACATCATCAGTGTAAACTGAGTGAAACATTTACTCTGTGAATGTTATGCAAATGGCGATCGCTTCGAAAAGCTGCTCTTTAGGGACTGCCGCGTCGATCGCTCCCCCTCTCTCCATCGTGACGCATCGCCTCACACGTCGGAGGCATCCTCGGGCGCTGTGCTATGCAAACGGTCACAAAACCTCAGGGTTATGGCAAATTGGTATCCGTGTGATAATAATACTATGGATGTAGGTTTCCACGGCTCGATGCATGGTGATTGCTCACCAAAGAGTCTCAGCACGCCTGAAGATGCCTCCAATGTGGGAGGCGAAACGTCGCGAAGGTGACCGGAGGAGCAGCAGCACTCGACACGACTATCCCGAGAGAACCAATTTGGTGAGCAATCATTAATACCGTGGATTCATCTACCCAATATCCAAGGAGCTCAATTTTCCAGGATCCAAAATTCCAAAAAGGCAAAACTGTTTATTCATATGCTTTGTATTATACTCATCTCATCTCATTGTCAGAAACCACTTAGTCCTGTACAGGGTCGCGGTGAGCCGGGGCCTATCCCAGCAGACACGGTGCAAGCAGGGATATACCCACGATCGGACGCCAGTCCATCACCGGGCACTGCGGGCATTTAGTTTGCAAGCCAATTAATCTATGCAGCAGCATGCTTTTGGACTGTGGGAGGAAACCGGAGTGCACGGCAAAAACCCACACAGACACGGGAAGAACATGCAAACTCCACACAGAGAGGCACCCGAGCAGAGATTCAAACCCGGGGCCTTCTTGCTGTGAGGCGATAGCGCTACCCACTGGGCCACCGTGCCGCCCTTGTATTATACTACCTTTCATAATAACTCTTATTTTGTACACGTACTGCTGTGTCAGGAGAAGGGTCTTTTCTGCTCTTATATCTTGGCACCAAAGACACCTAAACCCAGCCCTGCCTGGAGCCCCCATATTCCACATCCATTCTCTGGCGACGGGGTGGCGCAGTGAGTAGGGCTGGGTTTGATTCCCGACTCGGGTGCCTTTCTGTGTGAAGTTTGTGTGTTGTTCCCGTGTCCGCTTTGGTTTTCGCTGGGTACTCCGGTTTCCCCCCCCACCATCCAAAGACACGCTGTTGCCTAGGTTCATTGGCTTGGTGAATAAATTGCCTCCGGTGCCCTACGATGTACTGGCGTTACATCCAGTCTATAGCTCCGCCTTGCGCCCTCTGTCGTCTGGGATAGGCTCCAGCCCCCCACAACCCTGTATAGGATTAAGCGGGTACTGATAATGATGATTCTCTGCCAGATTATGGAGGCAAGGCTCATCACTATTGTCTTAGGCGGCAAGGGGTTCATTATTCATTCATTAACAATAATCCTTAATCCTGTACAAGGTCGTGGGGCCGGAGCCTATCCCAGCCGACAGAGGGCAGAAGGCGGGGAACTCATCATCACCATTATTGTCATCTGGTTATGGGTCAGGCATAATGACTAGCCCTGGCCTACAGTAAGTTAATAATAATACACCCTTATTCCTTGAACAAAAGCACGTTGTTTTGTCAGCAGAGCAGCGGCACAACCGGATCACTAGCATGCATGTTCACGACCTGGCCAGGGGTTAACTCAGCCTTACATATCAGCCTATCAACCAAACTCTACCTCAGCACACGTGACCTGCCGATTAAATAACTCGGCTCGGTGGAAGCGGTAACTAAACCTGCTTGCTCATTGTTTCCACTGCCGTGGCTTGGCACTGGCGTGCTTAGGTTAACTGTCCTGACTAAATCGCCCCTGGTGCCCTGAGCTGTAACTTGCTCATCCATCCTCGCCGGACAACTGTAAAAAGAGCTATATAGCTCAATGGTTCCTCACGGATTACATAACATAAACTGACATAAAGATGATCGGATTCAATCAGTGACCTCTGGGTTGCAAGTCCAAGGTGCTAGCAATTGGCAACCCAAATCGCTCTTGAAACGAAGGCAAAGTTTTATCCATCTCAGTGAAATCCAATATTCATTGCTGGACACTGGGACAGTACTTATAAATCAGCAGGGTTGGTAAGTACGCACTACATTCTTAAAAACTAGACCGGTGTGCGGAGACGCAAAGTAATTACGCTGTGAATCACCGCATGCCGCACACTACATCAATCGGATCCTTCGTGGCCTTGTCTTTGTGCTCCATACGAAGTCTACGTGACAGCAGCGGCCGCTAACTTACGGATGTGATTCCCATAGCTCACTTCACTCTAAGATTCCACGCATAGCTGCACCAGACAACATACTGTAATGATGTAGGTTTTCACGGCTCGATGCATGATGTTAGAGGCATCCTCAGGCACGCCTGTGGATGCCTCTAACGTGTGAGGCGAAACGTCGCGAGGTGGAGAGAGGAAGCGATCGACGGCGGCTGTCCCGAGAGCAGCTTTTCAAAGCAATCATCAAACACCATACTTTCAACGTATACTATGCATTTAACTCACACGCGCGGATTTCACTTTTTAAGCGTTTTCGACGACGGGGATTAAGCGCTTTGTTTTACTTAAAATGTCGTGAGAACAAGGTGCTAAAATGATCATTGAATGTCAGGTTTGCGCCTGTTTTTCAAAGCGTTTGTACTCATTGTTGAATAATTATATTATCACATATACCCGCCATCTTCAACCGATGGGCTACAAACATCCATATAGTGGTCAGTGGAGACAGACCCAAGTGGGGCACGTGGGCCTTGAGGTGCAAAAGGTTGAGAATCCCCTGACATAACAATGCATTAAGCCACCTCCTTAATCCCTTTCTGGATTATGGCCTCACCATGCCATGAAACTCAGGGGGAGGGGGGGGTTGACCATGTTTTACCACGCTGGTCAATGTGAGATGGTGAACATGGAAAGCGTACATGGCAAGTCATTAGAGCGTAGAAAATAGTTAATCAAAGGATGTTGCTGCCCTATATAGCCTTCCAGATAAAAATACGTTACACATGGCAATTATCCATCCAAAAGCTATCCATGTTTTTGATATCAGACGACATCCGGCATACTGTGTGATTGTGTAATGTGGTTATTGTATTATACGGTATTAGTTTAAAGATGAATATTTTAATTTACATTGCACTTACGTGAATGATATTTTTGTGGGGTGCTTAAAATACATGTACATAAAATAGCAATTAACGTTGAACACATTCAACAACCAAATTTCCCTGCTGACGCAGGCTAGGCCATGTGAAAATGAGAACAGCCCAAAAGACCCATAATCAATCTTCATCATCCCGTGCAGTGACATCATCATCAGACACTGTCAGTCTTACCCACGGTAAAAGACTCCCCAAGCTCACCCAATGAACTCAGCCAAGGTGTGCAGTTGCTGAGGATCTCTCTATGGAAGACGAGTGTGTGGCCAGGCTATAAACCTCTCTCTTTATAATAATAGTTGCACTTCTAGAGCGCTTCACCCAGACCCAAGTCGGGCGCTGTACAGAGCTGTGGAGAGAACGGGATGTCAATAAGAATAACAACGACATCTGAACGGCATATGAACAACAAACATTTTTTTTTAATGATGGTGCTGCCAAGATGGCATCGTTAAGGGTGACTCACACAAAGCCTCAGGAACACTCAGCCAGACGGTTAGCGCGAAGAACACCTCACTCTCTGGCCTCACAACCTATAAATAACAACCTGTTTATAGCAGTCATCGTTCCGAGCACTAGCTTGGCTCTGCCCTACTTAGCTTCTGAGATCTGATGAGATCCATGTGATTTGATCCAAGTTAATTTAGATTTATAATGTGATTAAATGCGACTGCATCCCAAGACATTATACAAAAAATATGGGAAACATTGAATTGCAAATCTACATAGACACGAAGGATACATTCTACAGACGATACCAGGGAACGTATTGAGACTACAGCTAAAAGTGGCAATGAAGAAGACACCTCATCGAGAGACATAGGCAGAAGGGAATATAATTACCGCTTTGCTTGAGCTTATAATTTTATTGCTGTACCTAGAATTCTAAATGGTTGGCACTTCTGCCGAATACCGAGGCCAGTGGGGGTGTTAGGATGTGATTTATATTTATATGAATGAAGAATGTTTGACTTAAACCCATGACTTTTAAATGAATTCCTTTGAGTTTAATATGAATGAACTGACATGCATACGGTATACTCGAAAACTGTACTCTTATTTTCAAGCAAGTACAGATTTTAGGAAACAATTGTCTGGTTATTCATTACCAGACAACTCATTTACTCGTACAAATGCAGACATTTTTTTCGGACTATGTAAACAATGAGACAGAAGAAAAGACCCGTATGTGATGAAACAAACGTAA
This sequence comes from Mordacia mordax, assembly GCA_036362905.1. NCBI lineage: Eukaryota > Metazoa > Chordata > Hyperoartia > Petromyzontiformes > Petromyzontidae > Mordacia > Mordacia mordax. The sequence continues at coordinate 22,170,809 of JAZEWT010000007.1, read as the reverse complement.
AAATACGTGTAGATAACATCAAAACGCTTGAGCAATTTCACACAGGTCAAGGGTCACCTAAAGCTGCCCTTGCCTATCTGCTGCCAATAATGATTGATAGAATCACATTAGCCCAGCTGTTATCGCAATCCAAAGGCTATATCATTCGATGTCGGCCTCTGACGAACAAACACGAGCCGTCGGATTAATTATGCTTAATTGAGTTAACCCCGGAAAGGTCACACAGGCAAAAAGAGGCTCACAAGGCGCGCCCCACCATTCGTCGGCAATACCATAAATAAATAAATTTACGTTAAAGAAAATCGCCACGGCTGCACAAAAGAAACGTGTTATTGATTTATTTTTACGCCATCACCTCGTGCTGCATTTCATTTGAAAACTAAAGTGTAAACTCCATTCAAAGTATTTTTGTGCCACCACAGACAAAGTAGGGATATGGAGAGCTATAGCATAATATATGGGTGACACATTGAAATTCTCAGGGTGGCGCGGTGGCCCAGTGGTTAGCGCTGACGCCTCACAGCAAGAAGGTCCCAGGTTCGAATCTCTCGGCTCGGGTGCCTTTCTGTGTGGAGTTTACATGCTTTCCCCGCGTCCGCGTGGGTTTTCGCCGGGTACTCCGGTTTCCTCCCACAGTCCAAAAGCATGCTCCTGGATAGGTTGATTGGCTCGCAGACTAAAATTGTCCCGCAATGCCCGGCGATGGACTGGCGTCCCGTCGTCGGGTGTATTCCTGCCTTACGCCCTGTGTTTCCGGGATAGGCTCCGGCTCACCGTGACCCTATATAGGATTAAGCGGTTTCAGTTAATGAGATGAGATGAGACATTGAAATTCTGTTGCTCATAAACAATCAGCCACAACTATGACCGACAATTTAACCCTACACATGTCTCGCCAGAATTCTACCTTCAATACCAGCTCTAACACGTATCCCAAAGCTGAGCGTATTCGTCTCTAACTCCAGTGATAGCCAAACCCTTCTGTGTGGCACTGACTGCAGTGACAGAATGCACTAACGATTGCAATTGCATATCTGTGATTACATTTCTTTTTGAAGTCTAGTGAGTTGATATCAGCCAGGTCACCGATAACTCCACAAAATTCATCAAGTTAAATTTTCGACAACCTAATTTATATTTTTTCCAGGTTTGCGAATGGAAACGTATTCTTTGAATGACATGCTTCGGCGGGGCAAATACAACAAACACATGACATGCAGAAGCTCTTTGGACTTCTCACAAGCAAATGTAGAAATATCTTCAAACGACATCGATGCGACATCGCGGCAGGCCTTTATCAATCGCTATACTTTCAAGAGGCACGTTCGTTGCATGACTGTCAAGCAATTTTCTTTTGTCGAACCTAGAATTGACAATGAACTCGCTAAAACGTAGTAAGTCGTCAAAATAGAAGTGCAAAAGAATGCAGAGTGAGGTTTTACTGGTAACTAATTGCCATTGTCATATGTACTTTTCATATTTTTGGCAGTGGAATTGGGTCCCCAAAACGACCAATAAAAAGAGATAAATAATTTACCACGATAACGCATTTGCCACCAATTTCCAGTAACTCGTTTTTGAGGGTTTCACCCAAACAAAGTATGTAAAAAAATTATAACAAAAGCACATATTGAGTAACATAAATCACCATCCCATCGCTTGGCAGGCACAATAAATTTAAAAAAATCCCATTGCCCTCTGCATGACATGACTGGCCAAATTTACGAGAGGCCATTTGTTCCAGGCCAGTACACAACTATAAGAGTCCTTGTACACACATACAAATACAAAGATCCCCCATGTAGCCTTTAACAGACTTTAGAAGCAAGTGTTGTTAGCAGTCACAAACATAGCTTATGCCAAGGGGGTGGGTGGCCAAGGCCATGCCCTGCCGCCTTTGTCTTTCCATTGTTGATGTTTACACACTGCACCAGGTCCTCGTTGGAGGCTCACTCGACCGAGGGGAGGACCGGCATCGGCTCGAATACACACCACTTCTATTGGTCATGAGCAGGTATCAAACTCAGGTCAACGAGCTTGCAGCACAGCTTCCAACAAAAACCGTCGCTCACCATTGAGTGGCTGTGACGTCACACCACAATGCTTGTGCCAGGCCAGGGGCTCCCCACACAAACATTTTCACACAAACGCATAAATATACACATGGTCGCGTATACATGTACACCATTGTACATCACCCCACAAACAATTACATACATTCCTACGCACAAATACAAAGACACGGCACATACCCACATACATCCGTCTCACACACAGGCTCACATTTATACAATTTCTCAAACACAGTCAAGGATGCAGCTTCACATACACAGAAACATGCACCCATACATATACCCAGCCTCTCACACAAATACATAGGCGAAGACACAGCTCTTACCCTTATAACCTGGGGCAAGTGCTTGTCGTGAGCAACAATGTAAGCCGGCACAAACAAAGCAAAAACAAAGATTCCCAGTAGGGTCAAGTTCCGTTAGCGAGCACCTATGTAGGTCGACACAGCACACGAGCAGGTGTGTGACCATTACAGTACACAGTCACATGCATGCACATGTAGTCACACGTCAACATGCGTATACGCAACACCA
>JAZEWT010000007.1:22146402-22162759 GCA_036362905.1 Mordacia mordax | reverse complement strand
TGTTTCCCACCGACACGCGTTGACCAGTGTGGTGAAGTATGGTCACGTTATCGCTACTGTTTGACTTTCAGTTGAACCCGTCCCGATGTTGTTGTTGACACGGCGTTCTCTCCACAGCTGGGATTTATTTTTAGAAAGCAAAAAAACACACACCTCATCTCATCTCATTATCTGAAACCACTTAATCCTATATAGGGTCACGGTGAGCCGGAGCCCATCCCGGAAACACAGGGCGCAAGGCAAGAATACACCCGACGACGGGACGCCAGTCCATCGCCGAAAAAAAACACACACAAAAACGTTAATGTTGCTGATTTTACGTTGTAACGTTGCTGTTGACGCGCCGTTCTCTCCGCAGCTCTGTGCAGCGCTCTGTGACCCTCGGGTGAAAAGCGCTGGATATTATTAACACGCTTAGCCTGTATGTGTATTGTCACGCTATATTGTACGTAGTCACAGTGGCAGTGGTTTGGCGACGTGGGAACGTTTAGTGTCATTACAAGTCATTGCGTTAGACGCTTATTAACATTTGAGGTTATTGATGATTGCTTTCAAAAGCTGCTCTTTCGGGATAGCCAGGTCGATCGCTCCTCCTCTCTCATTCGCGACATCGGAGGCATCCTCAAGCATGTGGCGAAATGCTTCGAGCCGTGCAAACCTACATTAGAGGTTATTTTGCTTTGATATAAAGTAATGCATATTATCTACATTGTTAAGACGCAACAATTTCCAGTTGTAAATTATGTCCACGCCGTTCTGAGTGCAACTGTTCGAGTTGATTAACAGCGATTGATGGTTGTAGAGGATGCACAATCCTGCACTGTATTGTGCAGTGCAAGACCTTTGTTTACACGTGAGATGCCACTGAGGTATATTATTGATATTTCACTCGCTAAGATTCGATTGGCATTGTTGTGACTGATGGCGTTTCCATCGATATGTTAATCTTAATACATTTATTTTCACCATATCTCAGGTGTCAGCTAAGATTAGTTCTGTTTTACGAATCGTGAACAGTGGTGCCTGGTTCCATCCATAGAATGTGGAATTTTCACCACTGGCCCAATTCCATTGGTGACACCAAGAACACGTTAAGGCAAGGATGGCTGATGGTCGAAAATAGTGACGGAGATGTAGCGAAGGATTGAAACGCATCTGAGACCACGTCCATCGATGAGGTCGAGCGATAATATTTGTTCGAGCATGGAAGCTGCCTTTTTGTATTTAGATCATGGCTGCTGATTGATACTCATCGAGGCTCTGTTTGATGAGTAATTGCATTATATGTTGCGCAGAAGAGAGCCGGGGGAGGGTGAGCAGCACCAATGGATGTTTCGGAGCTGAGCAACCAAGAGCTGAGGGAACAGCTGCAGGAGCTGGGGGAGAACCCAGGACCCATCACCTGTGGTGTGCACACCGAGCCACAGCTCCCAGACCTCGACACCTTGTCCACACTCATCCGCTTACTCCACTTCCAGTCCTCACCAAGGTTCAACCTCAACCGCCAGTCCTCACTGACACCTCACCTTCTCTCTCAATCTCGAGCCTTCACATAGTCTTCTCACATCGCCTTACCACCCAAAAACTAGCCAATATTCCTTAACTACGCTGTTTGGGCCTGATAGTCGGGCCTCAATCAGGCTATAGACCGTTGTGTTTTATGATGTCCAAGTTGTTTCCTACATGTTATGTTATATATGTATAGTATTGGAATGTATTAGAAAGTTTAAAGCTGAGAACAGCATGGCATATTCAAGTACTACATTGTCTAGGTGTGTCTATATCTGTATCTCCTTGTCATCTGTCTCACGACAGAAGATGACATAACCCCATTTATGCTCATGAAATATGGTCTCTTCCATGGGTGGGACATTTTGCATCTCGTGATTTTGAAGCGATTTTAAGTCTACTCTCCACATTACAAAGCCAAGCTGTCTTGGCTTGGTTGTGCCAATACTTGCACGCACACTTGGCCAGCCATTCCCAACCCGTGCGTTACGACCCACCTGTGGGCCCTTAAGTGGCACCTCGTGATCAGAGATCATACACAAATAGGTTAAAGTAGGCCTTGAGGTGTAATAGATTGAAAACCACTGCATTATGCTAAACGGGCAGGTGGGCCGAGTGCTGTTAGTGAGCACCTATGAAGGCCAGCACAGTATACAAGGGGGTGGAGTGCCCAGCACCATGCCCACATACATTTATCGCTATCGCTGATGTATACACATTGCATCAGGCACTCATATGAGGCTGAATCTACCTATGGGAGGTCCAGGAGCTATTCAGATGTTTCCCACGAGCAAGAATCCAACGGAGGGCACCCGAGTTCGTAGTGTCGTGTGCTAACCACAACGCCACCGCTCCCTGCGAACACAGTTGAGTGAACGGGCCCAAGTAGTGTGTGTGTATCCTAGATCTGACCCGCACCGTGTATGAGCGCAAGCTGCTGCGTCTGCTGGGCCAGGAGTACGAGGAGCAGCATGACCAACACTATGCCAAGACCCACGACACTGACGACTCTGACCCCGAGGAGGAGGAGGAGGAGGAGGGTGAGCATTTCAATGCTGCCGAGCACCACCTTGCTCGCTCATGGATAATTGACAACGCTTGGCTGATGTGCTTGCATACAAGAGGACCAATCCAAACAGTACATTGCAGAGCTATTGTCGGAGGTAAAATCCATAAGTAGAAAATATCTGCCCTTAGTATCTCATCTCATCCGATTGTCAGAAACCGCTTGGTCCTGTACAGGGTTGCGGTGAGCCGAAGCCTATCCCGGCAGACACGGCGCAAGGTAGGGATATACCCAAGATGGGACGCCAGTCCATCACCGGGCACTGCGGGCAATTTGGTCTGCAAGTCAATTAACCTATGCAGCAGCATGTTTTTTGGACTGTGGGAGGAAACCAGAGGGCCTGGCGAAATCCCACGCGGACACCTGCCCTTAGTACGTTCCTCCAAATTAATTTTAGCCTTCCAGTCAGCCCCATGGCCATTTTATGCATAATTCTGATGGGCGATCTTGTTTGAAGCATGTAACACATTCTTCCGATTTTTTTTTCTTAACGACACTTTTTGCCGATATGACTCCATTGATTTAATTGTCTTCTTGGTGTACTATTGGGAACATTGCTGGCTCTCTGAAGTGTCAGACAAATCAGTAAGTTGGAAGTTAAGTTCAAGAAAGATATAAACGCCTCGGTGTTGTGCATATCAAATGTGCACGTAAGAAGGTTCCAATCCCGGTACCCCAGTGCACACATACACTTTGTTATATGTACATTATTGCACGAGGTTGAAATCATTTGTCCCCACGTTAAACCGCGCCGTGACCGTAGCACCATTGACTTGCGCAGAACCGGTGGTGCCGCGGCATCGGCAGGAGGTGCTACGATCGCGAGCCCGTCCTCGGAGCGCCGTGCAGCAAAGGGCAGCGCAGCCGAAGGCCAAGGAGGCGGGTGGCGGTGTTGCTGGTGCCGTGTGGTCCTGCCTGGCAGTGATACTGGCACTTGCGCTGGTGATCGGAGCGGCAGTCTTCTCGCTTGTGTTCCTGGGCCCCAAGGAGGACAACTCACCATCTGTGGAGGCTGATGGCACCCACCGATAGGCCATGTGGTTTAATGTTTTGCATGTTGACACGCTTGAAAATACGCTCTAGTACCCGATTGGTGTGGCTGAAATGCGCGTAGCAATGGTTAAAGTGTGCAGTTTCAAGTTTGAGATTTGATTGTTTTCCCAACAGAAATATTCTCTTGCGTCCAATTAGTTTATTTGCAGTAGTGGTGTTCAAATTTCAATCCTTGTGACCGCTCCAGTGTCCTTAGCATAAACATGGGTAAAGGTTAAAATGTTCAAAACTTGATCCATTTCTCCGAGAGGATAACTGGTAAAGCCACCTAACCACATCACTTTGTAATGGTTGATACGAGATGTATGACGCGTTGAGGGCTTGGTGAGGCATTTAAGCAAGAGCTCTGTACGTACAAATGCTTACCCTTACGTTTTCATTAGAGACTAGTTCTGAAAAGGTTTTCTGCAAACACGATCTGAAGCTAAGCATTAATTCATGAGTCGTGTTTTTTTACGCCAGTGGTAAATATGGTGACGAATTGCTGTCGGAGAAAGTTGATCCCCTCCTCCCTCTGGGTTCAGTTTTCCACGGTTACTTATCAAACTTGTAACAACATGTAAAATTACCAAAACACATTGTGTGAGAATGAACAAAAGTTGTATAAACTAAGCTGTATACGGACATATTATTTAAATGGACTGTAAGGTGGCTCAGGTGTCCAGCCCCACTGAGATCGATTCAAATCTAGGTTTTAGCTGCCCATAATTTTTAGTTCTCAAACTAGATCCTCATAATGGGTTGATGATCTCAACTAGGTCACCGATGACTGCTTAAAAATACCTCACATTAAATGTAAGTTGTGTAAATTTGGCTGTAATCCACCTTTGATAAATAATGCCAATCTGTCGGTTGGTTCTGTGCAATGGACGTTTGTCTCCAGCAGGGCATATGGACGGGCAGCACAAGTGCTCTCGCACGCAGTTCTGTGACATCTCCCTGAATGGTCTCTTCTCTTAACACATCAAGTGAGGCACTGCTCTACAAAATGTCCCAATTGATTCCATCTCACAGGAACATTTGAAGTCAAAAAGGATGCATAACATAATGACACTATCGCACAAATTGCACCTCTTAATGTAAAATAGCCAAATAAGACCGTTGTGTTAATTTCCACAATTTGAGCCATGATTAACTTACTTTAAAGGTACCAAAGTTGTTTTTACGCGGTTTGCTAGTTTTGTCGTAGATTTTTTTGAAAGCGTACTAACCCACATTCAGAGGTCACGAATGTTACTTTTTAAGTTAAGCTCTTATATGCTTTTGTAGTATTTACTGTTTGGGGAGTCCCAAGGCAGGCTGTGGCCATGGCCACGTTACAATGTTACTTGGATAGCTCACAGAGGCCGTGTCAGACTAACCCAACATTATAGTTCCTACCTTCAAGTCAAGGCTCCGTCAGAATGCTGTAATACTAAAATACCATACAATATATAAGATTATACGGGCAGCCCCGTCACTAGCGAGTGATACATTATTTTTATACACTCGAAAAGGCCATATGCAACTATCGCATAACCTTCCTAACCAAGTCACCACCCATACCCCTTGTTTGTGGTGTAACTGGTATTCTGTAGTTGTTCACATAGCTATATGTAGGTCTATACCTTAGTTACCAATTAATCGTATGTGCGATATTCTATATTGCATTTAGGGAATGAATTAACCATGCATTGGAATTCCTAATATATTGCAATGTCCTTTTTGAAATGTTGTCTTTGTGAGGAAGTCGCGTTATATCACACATACTTGTAATCAAGTATTAACCCGATACTGTCGACTTTGTACCATTTGATAACTTTCTTAATAAACATTACAGCAAAAGTCCATGTTGTGGCATTGACAAATGCCAAGGTGGTGTGAATTGAGACTGTGGTTGTGCTAGTATAGCTTTGTGACCCTGCGGTGAAAGGAGCTTTAAAAATGCATGTATTATAAAATAAGGTGGTCGATGAATTAGGCAATGGCTGCGGTGATGGTGGAAAATTGTGTTTTTATGGAAGGTGAAGATGGTGAAGAATGTAGAGCTTGTTACTGTATAATAAAGCCAATTATTTACCCAGGAAAACCTCTTTGAATCACAACACTTTCTTTCCAGGAGGATCTTGCACGGGGATGTTTTGCCAGTTCCATACAAACTACACGATCCACGAATCCTTGCGTGCAAAGAGGTGGACCACAGACGCACAAACGATCAGCACCAGCCGTGTAGAAATGTAAACGATGCATGCGCACTCAGGCGGAGGCCATCGACCCCACTCACAGCAACCAAACACTCAAACCGCAGCTTATTCCTTGTTTTGATTTTTTATTGTTTTCCTATTTTATCTTTTTTTTGTGTTTTTCGTTTAATCCTTGAATGGCGTCTGGTTTTACTGTACAGGAGGACATAACACAGGTGGTGGGAGGGCGGCAGGAATGAGGGTCAGGGCAACGCAGACCTACGGAGAGTTGAGCGAAAGATCTCCATGGACTGAATGTGCGGCCTCTTAATGGTCGAAATTTTTAAGCGCGACCAACCGCACCCTCCCTCCTTCCCCCACCAACAAAACTCTTCCAATGCCGCCAAACTTCAGTGCTCTCCGAGGGCGCAGCCTCTCGTCAGAATTCCCATCTTTGCTTCAGGCTGCGCAGGGAAGGGAGCTCAATTTGACGATAATAATTACAAATTTCGCGGACAACAACTTTCCCAAACTCAAGGTGGCAATGCCCTTCCCCTCGCTATGCAATCGCCACCATAGCGCAGAAAACATTTTATTCCTGGCATTGCCGTCGACAAGTTGCCAGCATTAAGGTTCTCACCGGGCACAGCACAAGGATAGGTCGGGGGTGAGCGATGACCCCCCCCACACCCCCCATGTTTAAGGAATACCAGTGGTATTAATGGGGAGGTCACGACACGCAGCCAGTTCAATACTTCACATTAATGATTCCCTTGCTGCGGATTTCCCCTTCACCCGCCTCCCGCCTCGACTGTCCCCATGGCGGTATACCCACCCTCTGATGTGTTTTCCAGTTGAACCACGCATCGGTCGGTTTGATGTCCGACATCGTCGTCTTAAGTAGAGTCCTGAAAAAGCTCCCAGTACGTGGAGTGAAACGTTGGACATTGTGCCGAACATGTAGCACAAAATGAAAACCCAACGAAGAATTATAACAATTGCGAAACCCCATATCCCTTCACTCCCCCATGCCCGCTCGTGCTTCACCAACTCCAAAGTCCTGCCACCCGGTGCCGACCTCCCCAGCCCTCTCCTCCAAACAGGGGCTTCTCGCTTTCCACCACACAAAACCAGGATGAGGGGGCACTCTCGGCCCGACCCAGAAACGAAATTTTTAATGCACACGTGCGCCTTGGCCGACTGCGCATACAGGTGCCACCTCCACTGCCGACACATGCTACATCAGCTGGTCTAAATGTTTAATAACAAAAATATGACTCGTCACATTAATAACGCCAACGAGGATGACGATGCTGTCGCTGCTGACAGAATGGAGATGATAGCGCAAAAAAAAATCGCCCCCCCCCCACATTATAAACCGCATGCGCGTGATCTCTCCCTTTGCTCAGCGCCACTGTTCGTGAACATTCTTTTTGTTCTGGTGGCGCTGGCACCAGCAATGGGGTGTCTAGCCGGGGTGGCACGAGTGGGAGGACAGCGGTGATGATGTCGAGAGAATTGGCAGTCACTCGATTTTCCGTCAAAAATTTTGAGAAGATATTGATTGCTCAACGAATATTTTCTGTTTTCCAGGCTGCTGGTCAAACTGAAGTTTTGTGGCACGTGACTTGACCACGAATAGCCACAGCCATAACAAAAGGTACACTAGATGTAATGTGTGAGGGGTGTAATTTTCAGATCCCTGACCCAGACAGATCCGGTTGAATGACACCACCAATCTTAGCCTTCTATGGGACGTGTGGCCCAGTGGCTTGCACAGCACACTTCTATACAAACTCCACAAAACCACGTTCAACCCCTTGCCATGATGCACGTCAGTTCCAGCGAACCTGTGCACCCCAATCCCCCCTTGCCAAAGTAAACTCGTGATAATTGGTACTGGGGAGGAAGAGGTGGTCTGGCGTGAAGGCCACAATGCTATAATCACGTATCATAGTGCCATCACTAGGTGCTCGGCTGACGCATTTGCTCCTCCCCCCCCATGATCTGACAGATGATTAGGAGACCCACTGTATTCTGGTTGAAGGCGCAAGTAGTTTTACGTAGTTTTGAATCAAGACAGAGGTTTTATAAAAGCTCGTCTGCGTGTGTGCCTGTAATTAAGAATGGTTTGTCTGCAGTTGTGAGCTGCTGTATGAAGCTGTGTTGTGTGCAGTTTTTGCGTTGTGTGCTGGTATGCAGCTGTTTCCGAGGGGATGTGTGTACCTTGTACGTGGATGTGTATGGATGTAAGTACATGTGTGCAGCTTTGTCATGGTTTCTAAGTAGATGTCTGCAATCGCGTGTGTGTAGCTATGCCTAGCTGTATACGATGGTGTTACAGCTTTGTGTATCTGACGTCACTGTGTGTGGTTGGGACAGGCGTTGAGAGTGGAGAGATCGGTGGAGGGCACAGGATGTGGGTCAGATGGACCGAGGAACCGCGAAGGGCAAGGAACTCGACAACATTTAATGAAACGCAAACCAAAGAAAAGAAAATAATGATAACAAGGACACGTTCTTACATCGTCTGACAGAACTCACGGAACCTCCTTAGCAGGACCGCGCGATCTGGCGAGGAGATGACAAGCGGCGCGACGCCGGACACAGGCTTCCCCATAACGACCATTTTTAGCGCAAACTTAAGAAACATCGATGCGCTGGGGACAACCCTCTCTCGTGTTTAGCGGTCGCTGTCGTTTGTTTTGAATATATTTTGCTGCTGCTGCTTAGCTTTCCTCGACGTGCTTATTTAATATTTGTTTTCTCCATTAAACCGCAATCTGCATCTTCAAGTGTGGTGACGCTGTCGGAGACGATGATTTGGTGACTTAGATATTGTTCATGGCGTATAGTCTAGTCCATGCCCTGGCTGCAGAGCGCACGCGCGTGAGCGCGTACAGGAGGAAGGACACAGACGCGCGCGCGCACACACACAAGTGCAAACACACATACGTGTACAATTAATTTAGAGTGCCTGCTCAGAAGAGAATGCAAAACACAAGTATGTCAACTACCCACACTTTTTATGGGTATCCGACTATTCTATCACCCTCCCCATACATACACTCTCATTCTGCCCCACCTAGTGGTCCGTGGAGACCATACCCAAGTGGGCCTTCAGGCACAAACAAAAAGTTGAGTACCCCTGCTCTAATTCACTCACATACTCACGTTACTCACATTTACTCTCCTGCTCACATATCCATCCATCTTATGACACACTCACCAAACTACTCTTTAACCACACCCACCCGCTCACTCACTCGCTCCCACTCAGCACCCAGTCATGTCGATTTCTCTTCAGTGTAATATCACCCACCCGACCACCCACCCATCCTCTCTTACCCGTCTCGATGGCCTGAGCCTCGTTCACCTTCCACTGCTCGGCGACGTCATTGGCGAGGGGGTCGTCTGGGTTGGGTGCGCTCAGCAACGCCTGGATCGACAGCAGCACCGTGCGGATCTGCAGCGCTGGTGACCACTTGTCTGCTCGGGGAAGGCGGTGGGGGGGGGGGGCAGAAAGCGAGGTCGGACAAAGATAATGACGATGGATGAACGAGTAATTTTTTTTTATAAACAGGTTCCCTTCTTCCCCATCTGCTAAAACCCAGCTGCAGATACCAAAAAAATGCTGATGCGTAACTGCAAGCAGTGTAATGAGCCATTGATTCACGTCAAATGTGATGAAGGCAATGACAGCCGCCAAATGGCGCAGGGAGGATGGCTTTTGAATGTTGATAAATGTAAGAAAACGGTCGCTTTGTGCAAACTGAATGAGATTGGGGAAAAACAAAAGAGAAACACTGGGCAGAGCCATCCTGCAGCAGAGAGGAAATTTAGTGGGTGGAGAGGAGACAAGCGGGACGCAGAAACTGTACAAGGAATCTAACTCCGGACGCCAGGTTATAAAATACGCGATATCTCGCTACCAGCACTGAATTTCGTTCCTGAAGAAACGTCGGACATTGCACCGCACGGCGTGCCGCCAGAAACCAGAAACACAGAGCGGGGAGCACCGTGCAGAAGCAGAACGGCGGAAAACTGTACGCAGCCACATGATGCGATTTTCTTCACTCCGCACACACGGACATTCCGAGCTGGTTCCGGCACACACACCAGGTTGGTAAAATAACAACATTGCTCAACTCAGCAAACATGTCAGACGGTATCGATCACGTCAATCATGGGTGGTACGGTGGCCCAGTGTTGTTGCTGCCTCACAGTAATCAAGAGTTCGAATCTTGGCTCAGGTGCCTGTGTGGAGTTTTTATGTTCTCCTTGCGTGCACATGGGTTTTACGAGTTCTCTGGTTTCTTCCCAGAGCTTAAAAACATGCTGTTATTACCCGGGTTAATTTACTAAATTGCCCTGCGATGGACTGGCATTCTGTCCTTGGTATAGCCATGCCTTGTGCTCTTTGTCTGCCGGGATAACTTCTGGCCTTCCGTGTGCCAGATAATGAATGAAATGTGCCAGCGCGCGATACAATGAATGAGCTTTAAATCATGATGGTGATGTTGGCCGCTTGGCATTTTTGGCTCTTAGGCCTGTGGCAGCGAAAGAAAACCTCACGGAACAGTGGTGGCAGTAGTTGGGCATGCACCTTTCAAAATGTCCAGACAAATGCGTCCCAGCTTGTCTACGTTGGGGTGATAGATCTTCGTCATGAAGCGAACTTTGGGCGGCGCCATCGGGTACTCCTCCGGCAGGAAGAGCTCCAGCTTGAACGTTCCGCCCTCGAAGGGCGAGTCGGCTGGACCCGCGATCACCACGTGGAAATACCGAGCGTTACTCTCGTCTGGTTCCGCCTTGATGCCAGGCACCGGCTCCGCCAGCAACCGCTGGGTCTCCTGAGATCGGAGCACGCACAACATGCGCGCACACGCGCACAAGTTAAACACGTAAACAAGTTAGACACGTACACAAGCTAAGACACGTACATTTGTGCTAGTTAATCAGCATGTCATACAGTGGATTAGAGTGTGGACACTACCATCTCTTTCAAGAAGCATAAACCGAATGCATTTTAGGGGCTAGGCTACAGTCACCTCCAGTAGAGACCCTTGGGAAAGCAGTGGGGGCAAATGCTGGGGCTACACCTTTACCTTATCTAAATGAGCACCGATCACTTCCCATGAGGCCACTCGTACCGGAGTCTTGGGGATAACCAACAACCTGCGGCCAATGGTACACACAGGTCGAGTCCCCCACGGTCACACAGAGTGGCGGTGGCGCCATGGCAATGAGCCCACCGTGATCCGACCGGCAAACCAGCCCACACAGAGATTCCTGCTAAACCCTGAGCCACTCACCGGGGGCTAGCTGCCTCCATCACTGTTCTACCATTACTACCATGGTTAATTGCCCATTCAACTGCATTGCTCATTTCCTCCACCAACGTTGAGGACTCTGTCTACCAGACAGTGGTCTCACACACAGTGTTCAATCACCACACTGCACGTTAACATCGCTTCCCTTCCACTCGATTTCTCGCACCGTTATCACTTTGGAATGCTCTCCCATCGGCTCTTTTTCCAAATTCTTATAAACTCGCTTCATTAACGAAGGTGTTACGTCACGATGTATAACTGCAATAGTGCTGTTTGTTGCTGGCCGCCTGGAAATGTGGGCCTTTGCTCAGAAAACTTGAGGTAAAAAAACGCTTTTCCTGTACTTGGCACCAATTCGTACCCTTGTCTGCACTGAGAATTGTTCAACTTTTTAAAAAAAGATGAAACAATAATAACGGGCAAATTAAACACTCGTATACGTGACAGTGTGACGATGTCAGGTGGTGGAGGGTCTCGTGACACAAATTCGGTCAGACTAATAATAATAATAATTGCATTTACAGAGCGCTTTGTCACCCGAGGGTGACCCGAGGGTGACAAAGCGCTGCACAGAGCTGTGGAAAGGACGGCACGTCAACAACGGCAGCAGAACGTTAAATCAGCAACAATAACCTTTATTGTTTTATTGTTGCGATAACTTACGAGGTTTAACGCAAGAATGATCCATAAGTCTCGAGTCTGTTCCTTCCACTCACGACTTGTTTGTTCATGTGACACTCGACAAGACATTTTTTTAAAAAATTGGGAGCACACCATAGGCAGAAAACATTGCAGCGCTGAAGTCTTTTTTTTTTCAAGTTAAACTCAAGCCACTCGAAGTTATTTTAGTTATCGCGTTTCCACACTGCTGTAAAGGTTAGAATCGCGTAGCGACAGTGCTGATAGCGACAGGAAATCGCACAAATTCAACACAGCTTAATTCAGGGCACGTGAGCGTGTGGATATCTATAGATCGACTATATAAGGCAAGGTTTTAAAGATTGAGGTTTTGATAGTAAAATTACATTTCCAACCGATGAACCATTTTTTCAAGGCGCCACTGGATAAATGCATCTGCATGCGCGTGCAGCGTCGGTCATGGGGATTGTTTGACCATACTTCACCATGCTGGCCACGACATACGGTTGGACAAGGGGGGAGGAGCTCAGGCAGCGGTGCCAGAACCAAAGACCACCCGCCACTGATATTACTCACGTTCGGGAAACCGAGATAGCCATCAATGGGTTTTAAAAAGTGGGTCAAACTGTTCGCCAAATTGGCACTCGATCAACCGCCTGAGGAAGACATCTCCACGACAACAAAGCGACGCCATTCGAAAAACAACCCCGTGATGCGTCTCGCTGCTTGAGGCAGTGTCAGGGCCGGTTTAGCCTATATTATGGATAGCGTCAGGGATATAGCCTGCGTTATAGCGAGGGCTTGAGACTGGGCGAGTGTCATTTGCTATTGTGAGGTGGCTCAGCCTCAAGACCAATATCAGGTTTGGAACCAGGGACATTGACAGCGTTAGCATGAGGGTTAAGAGACGACACGAGCAATGGGACTCGAGTCATTGCTCCGGTTAGTCCAGACCCAGCTGGTTGATCCTAAAGTGGGGTTAATGGTTGGGCCAAGCAGTGTTGGCTGCAACCCACGGCTTTGGAGGCAAGGGTTGATGGTTCACACACACACACCAAGATGTGAATCTCAAGAAACCTTCTGGGCTGCATCGTGGCCAGCACTTGGTCGCACACCAAGTAGGCTCTATCTGTCCAGAGTACTGCTTTTTACCGCTTTATATGCCTGGTGGGGTTCCTCTGCTCTTGCTCATGTTTTCCTTTCACGATGGCATACAATTTATGGAATTGGTCAAACACCTCAATGTAGCAGCAGGACCCTGCCGAGTGTTTCGGCTCCGTGAGCATTTTCTGCATGAGGAGAAATTTTTTGTTTTTGTTTTTACCAAGTTGTGGGGAGCAAATGCGCAGTGCAGCAAAGTCCATCAGAACTACCGTTGAATACTTTCACCCACCCACGTGTATGCTCGGGTCAATCAACCCGCTGGAACCGGAATGATGAAGTATATCTCATCTCATTGTCAGAAACCGCTTAGTCATGTACAGAGTAGTGGTGAGCCGGAGCCTATCCCAGCAGACACAGGGCGCAAGGCAGGGATAAACCTACGACGGGACACCAGTTCATCACGGGCACTGCGGGCAATTTAGTCTGCAAGCCAATTAACCTATGCAGCAGCATGTTTTTGGACTGTGGGAGGAAACCAGAGTGCCCGGCGAAAACCCACGAAGACACACGGGGAGAGAACTCGCAAACTCCACACAGAAAGGCACCCGAGCCGTGATTCGAACCCGGGAGCTTCTTGCTGTGAGGCAAAAGCACTACCCACTGGGCCACTGTGCCGCCCCTGATGAAGCATAAATATGGTCCAAAAATCTCACGACCCACACGGTCTGGGAAGGCCCACATCCAGCAGTGA
The DNA here is from genome assembly GCA_036362905.1 of Mordacia mordax. Classification (NCBI taxonomy): domain Eukaryota; kingdom Metazoa; phylum Chordata; class Hyperoartia; order Petromyzontiformes; family Petromyzontidae; genus Mordacia; species Mordacia mordax. Next base: position 22,149,142 of record JAZEWT010000007.1, on the reverse strand, counting down.
ACAGACACAGGGGGCCGTACACGTATACAACATGAGTATCAGAGTGTAATGCACAACACCAGAGGTGGGAAACATAACACGACTACGAGCCAATCGATTCAAGAATCGATTGGCTAGTAGTCGATTCAATAATACAATCGATTCAAGTAGTCGATTCAAGAATCGATTATATTTGTATTAATGTGGTGAATGTAGCCGCTACTGGTATCTGCAGGGGTCACGTGAATGTATTTCATGAAACCACACAAATAACACCGTACATGTATACTATGTCCATTATAAACACACCGCTTACGGCCTCTGCCATACACCATGTCAGCCACAGGATATGTTTAACCATACTTCACCGCGCAGGTCACCGAGCTCTGATCAACGTGGTGTTGGAGAGGCCAATGAACCGGTTTGGACATGACTCAGCCCTGAAGTGATCTGTGTAAGCCGCTGCGGATAACATCAACTTCGATCCCTCTTACTGAACACAACTGAATGAAACACCCACCACCCTCGCCTCTGACAGGCGCCACTAGACCAGTCAACGAATAATCAATGCATCATCATTACACGTCTCGAAAACAACACAGTGCATAAGCAAGACGCGACATTTCAGCCGTAAGGGAACATGTTAAGAAGCCAGAATTGTTTCCATCAACGGCAAATATAGTGTGTGTGTGTGGACTATGCGGTGGAATTGCGTCCGATGGAGTTGGTTCTCCATCGTTTCGCTGCTCAAATCCAAGCGCACAATGCGGTTCTGTTGCCGTGCTGGAGAACTTTCTGAAGTGCGCACAGAAGGTCGGCGCCACGTTGCGGCGACGACGCATATCGTGACAATCGCGCTTCTGGAGCGCTCTTCACCCGAGGGTCACAAAGCGCTGCGCGCGCGTGACCACAACGTGTAGAAAATGCCTTACGAACAACAAAAAGGCAACCCTGACACGCGACACGACACAATGACAACCGATACACAAGGAAAGCCGACACAGAACATTAAACGCCTTGCTCATGTTGGCTCGACGCGAGGGCATGTGATGCCTCTGTATATTGTGGCTTTAAGAAAGCTGGGCAGTATGGGGGCCGCCTTTCCACAAATGTTAAGCCACTCAACCACAGTGTGGTTTTTTTTACTGTGTGAAGTTGTGGGGAGCAGAGGCAGAGAGTGCAGGACAATCCACAGCCGCACCACTGTCATTGTGCGCGCACTCAAATACCCGGCATGACCTGCACGGCGCGGTGAGGCCCTCATCCAGCAGTGGATTGGCGAACGGACCGGTTCGCATGGATCCATGCGGTAAGGAGGGCTTGACTTAGTTTGGCTCAAAGAGCCCAATGCTCTTTAAAAGGACTTGTCGTGGGAGAGGGGGGGCGGCATTAGTGGTGGAGGGAGAAAAATGTGTCCGGCATCTCAGCCTTCTCAACCTCGTCAAGAGTAAGAGTGCAGATGAGGTGAAGAGAATGACGAGGCTGGGTAGGGGACAAAACTGAATGACGAGGCTGGCTAGGGGACAAAATGAAGCGACGTGGATGACGAGAGAACGGAGGGGGGCGAGACACGAGGCAACGAGGTGGAAGAGGATTGAGGAGATGGCAATGTCTAGCTGATGAGGAGATGCCGTGGCGGTGAGTTTGGGGAGATGAGATGATGAAGACGAGCAGTGCTTAAAACGCAGAGGTTTATGAAAATGATTTATGACCTATAGCAGAGTAATGGTGATGACGATATTGTCGCCTAACCTGGTGACGTAGATGAAAAGTGATGAGTTTTTTTTCACCACACATATTTCGCGGATGTAGACTTGAGAGGCGTACCGTTTTATGAGTGACGACGATCATACAGATCTGCCCGTGATGACGATGAAGGCTGGTGGTGAGGATTCTCAGGGACCGATTTATCATGATGCATTCGGTGAGGACGTTGATGAGAGCGAAGAAGAATCATGATGCTGCCAACAATTGGACATGGTGAGGCCTAGAGTGCCCACAATGCTGACGAGGCAGACACCTCGGCAGGCGATTCCAATGCCTCAGATAATGAGAACTGTGCCATTGTTAAGACCCTGAAGACTCTGAAGAGCTGAAGCCTGATTGTGACTTGGATACCTCTGAACATATACACATTATTAAACCCACAATCGTGCAATTGATTAACAGGATTATCGCGACCAAGAATATTCGAAAGCTCGTGGTGGTGAAGACTTCGAGAGGAAGAGCGGGGGGGGGGGAGACGAAGGAACGGAGAGGCCGGGCTGGGAGAAGCAGCTGCTGACACCAACACCACCACCACCACCAGCCTTCTTCCACAAGCAACCACCACTACCACTACCACACCACCGCCACCATCTCTCGCAGCAGCAGCAGTGGCGACGGCGGCGGCGGCGGCGGCGACGTCGGTGGCGGCGGCAGCTGAGGCCCACCTTAATGATGCGCCGCGGCAGGCCGGTCATGTTGTCGAGGAGGCGGAAGAGGACGTTGAGAGGAGGAGGAGGAGAAGCAGGAGGAGGAGGAGGTGACGGATAGGGCGCAGCTACAATATGGCGGCGCCTCGTTTCCGCGGCATCATCATCGGCGTGCCGTAAACGCGCGTGCTACTTTTACGACAGCAGCCGGTGTCGTGAAGTGGTGTCGCGAAACGCCCATGTGCGCTTAACCCTCCTCCCATTTATCACTCCCAGCCCCACCTCTCCCTTCGCCCCCTCCCTCTCCCCCATCCCTTTCCCCCCAGCCTCCCTCCCTTCCCCCCCAG
>JAZEWT010000007.1:22133284-22145100 GCA_036362905.1 Mordacia mordax | reverse complement strand
CGGGTGTATTCCTGCCTTACGCCCTGTGTTTCTGGGATAGGCTCCGGCTCACCGTGACCCTATATAGGATTAAGCGGTTTCAGATAATGAGATGAGATGAAATGAATGGTGGGTCGATAGAGTAGAGTGTTCCGATTTTGTGTCCTTCTATAGTTTGTTGCAGCTGTTCATCTTTCGGTTGGGCTGTCCTGGTGTTGTTGACGCGCCGTTCTCTCCACAGCTCGGATTTTGTAATTAAAAAATAAACACCAAAAAAAAAACGTTTCTGCTGATTTGCCGTCCTTGTCCCGTTGTTGATGGGCGTTCTCTCGGCGGCTCTGTGCAGCGCTCTGTGGCCCCTGGGTGATGAGCGCTCTGGAAGCGCTGTTATTATTATACGATAAATGTTAAATTAAACCATTTCCCAATGTATGTATTATATTCACTGATAATTTCGCATTTGAAGATTGTGGTTGAAGGCCTGATCACGTTTTAATAACAATAATAATATTTGCATTTACAGAGCGTTTTTCACCCGAGGGTCACAAAGCGCTGCACCGAGCCGCGAAGAGTTTTTTTTGTCTGTTGTTCTGCAACGCTGCGTGTATTTGAACGACTTGGTGTCCTTGCGTGCCGTTCTCTCCGCAGCTCTGTGCAGCGCTTTGTGGCCCTCGGGTGAAAGGCGTTCCGTAAATGCAATTATTATTATTATTTTAAAGCCCCACAGTTCCGCTCCCCCCAACATTGGCGGAATGACGTCACAGATGACGGTGGAGGGGGATGTTCTGGGCGCGATGACGTCACGCCGCTGGAATCCGACCAGAAATGACGTCACAGCGGTAGACGTCAGCAGGACGGCGATGGCCGTGACCTGGAGTCGCTCACGGGAAGGATTAGGAGGAGGAGGCGGCTGACGAGGGGACGAGGTGGAGGTGGAGAAGGGGGGGGGTGGTGTGGGAGTCGCCGAGATTCTCCGCGTCTCGTCTCCGTCTTCACGGTCACGGAGAAGGCGAACTCGTCCCCGCGACAGGTCGGTGGTGATGGCGGCGTGGCGGCAGAGCGCGTTCCGATGATCATCGTCACAATTACAACGATTCCCCTCTCTCTCTCTCTCGCTCTCTCTCTCGCTCTCCCCCCGTCGCAACGGTGATGCGACTGACATTGCGACGAGATATTGGCAGCCAGTTGGCTACACTTGCTAATCCACTGCTGGATGAAGGCCGCCCCCGGGCGCCGTGCGAGTCGTGAGGGGGAGGCGGTGCTGTCTCCGACCATACTTCACCACGCCGGCCAGCACCTGTTGACGGGACCGGTTCGTGTATCTGTCAGTCGCCACTGATGTTAGCCGTGGCCGGAAATCGAACTGGGATCTCGAACCGCCAGCCGTGCGGTTCGGCCGTAGCGGATTGTTTGTCCATACTTCACCCGGCTGGTTTTTGCCTGTTGTGGTGAAGGCGGGGCAGGATATAAGCTCGGGAGCATAGTAGTGCAGTACAACGGAAGTTGAAGCCAACTCCTCTTGGTTGTAATAGGCGGAATGTGTTTTTGTCTGTTGGGGAAATGTGGCGCATTACCTGAACCTTCTGTGGGTATCAGCGGCGTGACAAGAGTGATGATTGATTATTATGTTGCACTGACCAGCGTGGTGAAGTATAGTCAAACAACCCTCGTACCCAACAACCGGGCGGGAGGGGGTAGGCTTTCATCCAGCAGTGGACTGACAAAGGAGAGGTAACTATACATTAATTGAGTGTTAATACAGTAATGGTATATAAAGAAGGCACAACTATTTACACTGAATTACTTGAGTCTCTTACAAATGTAATACGTTTGGAAGTGTATTGTGTTTCAGGGGCTACATGTAATTACAGCCCCGAGTCCAGCTTGTCCTCTGTCAAAGCGAGACTCAGTCAGTCATTGCCCACATTAATCTGGTAGTGAATAGCTGCCCCCTTTTCACGCATAGCCAGTATGAATCAACTCGCGTTAGCAACCCGATTCCCATAACTTGACTTTTGTGGATAATGGATACACAGTATTAGGGGCTCGGCCCGGTCACGGTTGAGAGTTGTGGGCAGGGCTAGGCTTATCCAGTGTCCTAACTCGTTAAGCGTTTCACTGGGCTGACACGAGAGTCCAGGATATAGGCATTGAATGGGTGTCTCTCTATTGCAGGTAACCAGGATTCGGCCTTGGTTCTGCGACCCTAAATACCGCAGCTTCTTCAGCTGAAGTTCGACGCTTGTTCTGGTGAAGCGACGCTCGAATCGGCGCCATTGGCAAATCGATCGCTGCTCACCATTGCTTCATCATCCCTGCGCTCGCACTCACACCGCACTTGGAAGTTTGATCCCACCCAGCCGTCCGACATCGGATCCTGAATGCTGTGGTGCTGTGCTGGTCCCACCACAGGCAAGAGAACGCGAGGGTGGATGTAAACCTGGGGCGTGGTTGAGTGGTGGAGGGTGGTGCCGGTGAACGCTGCTAATCAGGGCGCCTGGCGCCGAGTGTTCGTGTGAGACATCACCACCAGTGGCCACCATCACGGGCCGAACACAGTCACCATCCCAACAACTGTCCCCAAACCCAGCACCACCACCACAGTTCAATCGCAGCCGCCGTTGCCACCGCTGTTATACCCGCCACCACAAGCTACGCTGACATTGGCACGACTTCCGCCACCGCCTTCACCACAGCCCCTGCCGCCGCAGCCCTCGTCGCCACCACCATGCGGCACGTGCCGAGCGCACGCCAGCACTGCCTGGAGCTGGCGGCGGGCAGCAGCGTGGTGGTGAAGGTGCTGTGTGGCACCGTCGTGCTGCTCTACCTGCTGTCGTACGCCACACACACGGCGTACGCGCTGGCCGTCACGCCGGGCTACCTCATCCCGCCAATGCTGTGGGTGTGGACGCCGCTTACCTGCTCACTCGTCGAGCTGCACTTGTGGGAGGCGGCCGCCAGCGTTGCTACCGTGATGCTCGCGGGCCGGCTGCTGGAGCCACTGTGGGGTGCCCTTGAGCTGCTCACTTTCCTCGCCGTGGTGGGCACCGGCACCGGCGTCCTGGCTTGCACCGTCTACCTGATTCTGTACGTCGCCACCTTCAACCTCGACTACCTGTTCAGCGTGCAGGTTCGCGGCTGCGCGGGGCTGGCAGGCGGCGTGCTGGCGGCGCTGGTGCAGACGCGGCCCGACGCAGCGACGCTGATGCCGCTGCGCTCGCCGCCGCGCCTGCTCCTCCGCCTGCAACATGCCCCAGCCGCAGCGCTCGCGGCGCTCGGGCTGCCGGCGCTCCTAGCGCCGACGCTGGTGAGCGGTCGGCCGGTGCTGTGCTTCGCCTGCGGGCTGCTCTCGGGGTGGGCCTACTTGCGCTTCTGCCAGAGCCACGCGCGCGGGCGGGGAGACATGTCGGAGCACTTTGAGTTGGCGGCGTTCTTCCCGGGGCCGGCGCGGCCCGCTGTGGCGTTGCTCACGCGACTGGCGCACGGTGCCATGGTGCGACTGGGGCTGTGCGGCCGCGCCGTCAAGAGGTACGACGTCGGCGCGCCGTCGGCCATCACCATCAGCCTGCATGGCGCCGACCCGCACGACGCCGAAAGGAGGAGGTGAGGTGGTGACCTACGTGATATGGGTCTCTGCGCGAGTCTGTGGATTTCCGTGTCAGTCGCTGCACCACGGTGTGTATCTCCATCATCATTCATGCAGGCACAGGGAGACCACGCAAACTCCACACTTAAAAGCACCCGAGTAAGAAATCGAACCCGAGGCTGTTTTCCTGTGAGGCGACAGCTCTACACACTGCACCACCGTGCCACCCTCGAATTGATATTGTAATGCACTACTTCCTAACGTCTCTACCTACTTTATCAGTCGCCTCAAAGTGTACAGAATGCAGCTGCGACAGTCCTCATCCGCACTCCCATCCACGATCATATACCCCAGTGCTGGCGTTTCTCCACTGGCTACCGGCAAAATAACAGATTGAATTCAAGACCCTCCTCACCTACAAGGCTTTCACTGGTGCTGCTCTGACATATATCCGTGACCTACTTCATGCACCCTCCGCAACATAACTAACATCCTCCAATACGGTTTGCCGGATGTGTCCATATCGCACCTCCGTTCAACGGGTGACAGAGCCTTATCGTGTGCTGCTCTCAGAGTGTGTAACTTCCTTGTATTGTAAATTCAGTCAGCCGAGTCCCTGGGCATCTTCAAATCCCGTCTGAAGACTCACTTGTTCCAAAAGGCCTTGAAGTCCTCTGGCTGGGACTGTTGATGTTGCTCACTGCTGTGTGCTTGGATGATGGTGCACTGTTGACCTGTGCCCTGCTCAGGAACACTGATTCCTTCTTTTTAAAATTACTTTATCTGTTACTTGATACGCTTCATTGCTTTATATTATATTCTTCAATTGATCTATTCTGATGTTGAAATGCCATTCTCTCCACAGCTGTGTGCAACGCTTTGTGACCCTTATGCAAAAGGTGCTTTATAAATGTAAATATTATTGTACAAGGTATTTGTGGCCATTTTGCTAGCAGTGTCGTTGATTAGGCAATTGCGGGGCTGCACCTTCACCTATGTTACCGAACCCCCACCACAGGCAGCTGGCGCTCAAGGCCCTGAACGAGCGGCTGAAACGTGGAGACGATCGAGCCAGCTGGCCCGACATGATGGACGACGACGGCGATCAGACCAGCGACGACGAGCGGGTGATGGTGCCGACATCGACGGGCGGTGGCAGCGGTGGCACGGGAGCCGACTTCACTGACTCGACGGACACCACCGGGCAGGCCGGGCCACCGGCGCTCACCGTGAAGGCGTGAGGGCGGCGGTGGCACAAATGGCACCAGCAGTGCCAGTGAAACATCGCGAAGCCTACGGGGTGCTGCGCCAGTGTTGATAGAGCGGGAGAATTTAATTAGAAAAGAGACGACCGTAAGAACTCGTGGCCCTGCGTGTTCAGCCATATTCGTCGCGTGAAAGATTTAGCGGTGGTGATAGCGTTGGCACCGGTGAAACCGTGACGAGACTGGCGGCATGCGGGTTGGAGAACGCCAGTGCGCAAATGCGGTGATGTCAGAAGAACGTTTGTAAAAGTTAAGAAAAGGCACCGTAAAAAAGAAAGGGAAAGTGGAAATTAAAGGATGCTGCACACACAAAAAATGGCTGTCATATTGCCAAGTTAAAAGGCTGTGTCGTCCCAGGCTTTGACACAAACATGGCACTTCATTTGAATCCCATTCCAATGCTCCTGTAGTACCACCCCAGCAATATTTCACCAGACTTATTGAAAGCTAGGCGAATGACATCACCATTGCCATAACATGTCATGCCCATTCACAAATTTAACATCGATTTTCTCAAACATTTACTTATGGCAATTACCGAACATGCCAACGAATCAAGATCCTCATTAAAACCGGTCTCGAGACTCACGTTTGCCTGTATTGAGAGACTAACATTTTTTGTCTCCACTTCTGGTGGAAAGGCCTCCACTAAAAAGAGATGTAGATATCTCTTATTGAGGGTATTTTGGCCTATTTTTCCATGCTGGTCAGACTTTTGAAAGTGCTTTCCTGAGCAAAGGCCATCGTTATTGTTATCGTACCTTCGCACCTGTGTATCATTGGGGACACACAGGCAAGGTGTGCGTCTAAAAAATGTTTTTTGATTTTGGCTTGCATCTTAATTTGGTCTCTCCACGTGCACTAGCACGGTCATTAGTTTCAGGCATTGGTCCTCACGAGCAGACTGCACAAGCACCCATGTCAGTCGTCTGCGCCATATTCGGTCATAGCTGTTTAGCAAACAGACATTAGAGTGGTTGAGAGTTTAATCAACGATGGAGGTTGATAATCTGTCTTCTTGAAAATCGCATGCCAGATGAGTGACATGGTTTCGTTGTGATGTGGCGATGAGCTGTGATCACCAAAATTGCCGCACACCGCTGGGAAACCTTATGCCGCCAATCAGCCGCATCTGGTTTGAGCGGATTGGGAAGCGCCCCGTTACACGTGAGCAGCCTGTGTGAATGCCAAGGTAAACCGATACGGTGCTGATTCAGCTCTGGCGTGGTCCACATACGCGTGAAACCGTGGGCCAAAAATGAAGGATCTCATGGCTATTGGCGAATGCATCAACGCTATTTGATGTGCGTTGGGCACAGGTCTTATACTTGTATGTGATGCCATTGCATTTCGTTAACCTTTGCCATGGTTCTATAAAAGACATCTTGATTATTAAATCCCAAGTATGGCTTCTTATAGTGCCCTTGTAGAAGACAGCATTACTATTAAAGACTCATGGGTGGATGAGTTGTGATAGGGCTGTGTGTCTAAAGTATGACTCATACATTTGCCCAATACAGATGGGGCTATGGTTATGTATAAAGGTCAGGATTTTGTCTTAATGTTGCCTTCGCACTCGACACCAGCCCAAGGCCACGATGAACCCACAATATAGGCCATAACTAACTCTGGACAGCAGCCCGTTGCAAAACTAAACCAGGTTGCGATTAATCAGTATCACCGAACGTGGAAGTAAAATAAGTTTGGTTGGGTGCATCGACTCCTGAACCCAGCCCAACCAGGACAATGGTTGCTGCTTTAACTATTAAAGTTTTCAACCCTGTGATCAACCGGTAAGACTGCCATACAAGCAATCAACTGAAGCCTTCAGTTTCAAGTTCGTGGCACTCGTGACGTCACGAGTGCGCAACTACGGAACCAACGCAGCAGTCAGGTCTGCAGCAGTCTTAAATGTCCACTTCAGCCGACCTTTCCACATAGGTGTGCTGACGTTCGTTCAAACCACAGCTGCGTTAATCTGGTGATCGCTGGCAAAGTTAATGGAACTGTGCCGTCGGATGGAGTTTGAATAATCCTGTCCCTCCCTGCACGTTGGATCAGCTGACGGTCATGGCTTAGCTGACCACCGGTAGCCAGCCGTATGGAGTGGGTGAAATGGTGGTATTATGCGTGTCTCCCAGGTCATCGTGTGTGGATTTGTTTTTGTTAAGCTACAATTTTACGGTCGATTGTGTTTGCGCGCGTGTGTAGGTGTGCGTGAAGAGTGATGAGCATCGTTTAACACGAATTCAAATAAACAGTTACTGGTGTCACTTCTTCCGCCTGGGTTTAAGCGAGTAGAGCAGTGGGTCAGTGGGCAAGCAAGTCAGTCAAGGGGGATGGGTGGGCAGTATTAAAATAAGTGGGTGAGAAAGTGGGTTGGTGGTTAGGTGAGCAGCAGGGGCTGATGGGTGAGTGGGGACAGCAAGTAGCTGGGTGACCAGGTCAGTAGGTGGGTGAGTGAGGAAGTGAGTTGATACATGGATGGGGTGTTGGGCTGTATGAGTGAATCGTTTGGGCTGGTGGGTAAGTGGGTGCCTGGGTGGTGACAGCAGCCAGATGGGTGTGAGCCAGAGGTGTGGAAAGAATACATAGGTGAATTGAAGAGATACATGGGTGAACTGAAGACATGAGCATGTTAAGTAGGTTAGTGGAGAGGATGGTAGGTCTGATGGTCATGAGTAGATAATGGGCCATTGTGTAGGTGAACTGGTAGGTGAGTCGGGGGATAGTAGGTAAGGGGCTAGAGTGGGTGGACAGGTAGATGTGTTGGCGGGCATTGCTCACGGAGGTGCTGTGATGCCTCTCGTGCAGCAGAGTGTTAGCGAGGGGTCTTGCTTGGGGTGCATGCCTATCTACCAGTTGCCTGCTCCTGCTTGCAACCTCTTGCTTGCAGCTCTCTGCCGCATGCTAGCCCTTGTGGTGAACAGGGAAGCAGCTCTGTGCACAAGCCCTCCCCTGCCAGCGCATAGCGTCTCCACCACCAAGACTCCTGATGGGCCTCCTCGTGGCAACACACAGTAACCGGATGTCTCACGACTCCAGGCCAATTCATCAGGGGCTCTCGTAGCTGCAGTGGTCAGCAGAGGCGTGTTGTACAGGCCCGCTCTGTGCAGACACATCCTGTCCTCAGCAGTGAATGGATTGAGTTAGAAGGCAGCAGTGTACCCCGACAGTAACCAGAATTCTCGGGTTCAGAACCCAAAGCAATCACTCGTCTACCACTTCCACGGCAAAAATCAATCACAAATCACGCGAAACGCTCAATTCCAACAAACATTCAATGTTGACTTCATCTGTCCGCCCAGACGTATACAACTCTGGAATGTGCAAGTGCTCTCTGGGGTTTCTTGTCATTCATTAAGGTTACAAAGTCCACACCTAATAACCAGGGCTTAATTTCTCACTGAACATTTTACAGATCACTAGCAATCGAAGCGTGTGACACGTGCCATAGAAAACCACGGGCCCATAGCGAGAGGTATACTGGATGTTCCGTGTACAGAAAATATTTTCCGGGGTCGCAGACCCGGGTGAAATTAATCCCTGGTAACAGAAGGTCAACATGAAAAGTAAACAAGAACAGCAATCACACCGCCTTCAAACCAAATGCGGGAAAAACAAAAACAACAACGCGTTTGGGTAGGTCTCCCACTGCAAAAAGGCTGTATCGCATGCTGCTGAGTACAGGCCCAAACCGCCAAATGGCCAGCACCAAACAGTACTATTAAAGTTATAAACCATGAGGGTGGCACGGTAGCCCAGTGGGTAGCGCTGTCGCCTCACTGCAAGAATGTCCCGGCTTGGAATCTCGGCTCGGGTGCTTGTGTGGAGTTTGCATGTTCTCCCCGTGTCCCGTGGGTTTTCGCCGGGCACTCCGGTTTCCTCCCACAGTCCAAAAAACATGCTGCTACATAGGTTAATTGGCTGGCAGACTAAATTACCCGCAATGCCCGGTGATGGACTGGCGTCCCATCGTGGGTATATCCCTGCCTTGCGCCCTGTGTCTGCCGGGATAGGCTCCGGCTCACCGCGACCCTGTACAGGACGAAGCGGTTTCTGACAATGAGATGAGATGAGACTATGAATTAACGTTTCTTCAATCAAGCAAGGTTATTATCGTAAGAACTTGGTGAAAGAAACTAAACGATGATTGAAGAAGAAACTTCCAAAGCAGCGCGGTGTGAGGGAAGAAGCAGAGAGAGAGAAAAGTGATGTCACCTGCGATATGGTGGCTGGGTGGGCGAGTCAGCAGACGAGTTGAGTTAGGGTACTGAGTGGGTGGGTGTGTTTTTGTGACCTGCACTGTGGCGCTTCAAGTGTGGACCAGATGAAACCGTGCGCAGTAGAGAACAAGTCTTCAACAGGAATAGAACAGCCAATAAGTGAAATTCATGAAATCTTAAAACCATGGCAGAAGTGACAGAAGAGTGATAAGCAGGTGACTGACCGTCGGCGAGTAAATAATTGGAAGTGAATCAGCAAGCGCTGGATTTTATCAATGGAGGGAGCTGTTCGGCACGAGGTTCCACATTCCACTCAGCGTGCTAGGAGCCACTTGTTTAGGATTGTGGAGTGAAACGTTGGACATCGTGCAGAACGACACGTGGCACAACCCAAAATCGCAATGGAGAGCAACACAACAGCATAACCGTGACACCTACACATTCGCAATTCTATCTTTACAGTGGTGAGAAAAAGTTTGTGAACTCCTCAGAGATTTCTGTATTAATTTGACGTAAAGTGTGATCAGATCTTCATGTATGGCCTAATAATAAAATGAAGCGAACCCACCTTATTTTAACAAACATGCAAATGCAATAATGTAGGTTTTCATGACTCAATGCATAACGATTGCTTCGACAAGCTGCTGTTACGGGATAGCCGCGTCGATCACTTAATCTCTCCTTCGAGTGTCGCCTCCCACGTTGGAGGCATCCTTGTGATCGACGTGGCTATCCCGAAAGAGCAGCTTTTCGAAGCAATCATCAAACATGCAAATATATACTTTTTCATTTACTGAGCAAAGTGATCCAACAGTCCACTTCTTTGTAGTTTTAACGAACTCAATTAAGGGCTAATTAGAATCAGGTGTAGCAATCAATGAGATGACAATCAAGAGTGATTTAAAAGGCCCTGCGCAATATGAAAATAATAAACTTTGGTCATTGTCAGTCTGACCTTCACCACAGCTTTGTGGAAGTGTGCCATGCCCCGATAAAAAGAGATTCCTGAGGACCTCACAAAAATAGTTGTCGATGCTCATTGGTTTTGAACGAACTAAAATGCCTCCAAGGTGATATGTAGATCTGATCAACAATTACAGGAAACGTTTCGTCGACGTTATTGCTGCTCAAGGGAGTGCCACCAGTTAATGAATGTTAAGATTCAATTACTTTTTTCCCCACTAGAGAAATGGAGCGTTGCTCAATAAATTAAGAAGTATATTTTTAGTGTGCTATTTGTTTAAGCAGGTTCTCTTTATCCATTATTCGGACTTAGATGAGGATTTGATCACAATTTCTGTCAAATGTATGCAGAAATACAGAACATTTTATGGTTCACAAACTTTTTCTCACCACTGTATGCGCTTTGGAAAGCGATTTGAACACTCCTAACATCGCCCACTGAGACACCCCGGTTGTCAAATCCTTCGAGTGACATCCCTCCTTGTACACATATTACACATAGAACACTGTCATCAATCCTCTGCTGGATCATGGGTCTCCCCACGTTGGGTGGCTGGTGACTCGATCTTCACTCCCGTTGGTTGGTGAATTTGGGAAGCACACGGGCCGCATAACCTAAGTACAGTACAACGGATTGTGTTGCACTGCCTTGCTTGTAGCCATGTTGTTTGAGCCACCGCCAGCTGGCGGTCACATCTTGTGCTCCACCGCCAAACAGTCTCTGAATTTAAATTTCATCAAAACTCCCAAACGAAGACGATGACAGCGATGATATTGCCACTGCTGCTGCCGATTCTGAAAAATAGCACCCACGATGATGTCGTCGACGTCACTAACCGGCGATCGTACCGTGCGCGCCGCCGCCGCCGCCGCCACCGTCAACGCAGTCACTTGAATTTCAACTCCGGTGAATAAAAATCCTGGTTACGGCGCCGCTGTCCGTCACGATCCCCGACGTCACCACCGCCATCGACTACGGACGACGGCACCAGCGACCGTCCTGGCGGCGGACACAACCTCGCAGCCGGCGTTGGCCGGCGCTCACAGCTGCACGCGCTTCTGGAAGAGGTAGGCGTTGGTGACCTGGTTCATGGCCACGAACGCGGCGAGCGCCGGACAGGCGACGCAGGCGAGCCACGCGGGGCCGGCTACGCGAGCCGCAAACCACGCCGAGCACAGGCCCAGCATCACCGTGGAGCAGGCCAGCACATAGCCCAGCAGGCCGTAGATGGCGTGGTACAGCTTCAGCTTGGCCAGAGACACCTTCTTGAACAACAGCTTCGGGTAGAGCAGAGCCGGGCCGCAGCAAGCCTGGGTGGAGCATGGTGCGGGCGGAGGAACACAGGACATGTAGGTTCCAATATGGAACGCATGCAACGGCGCGTTAAGATTGATCACAAATTTCACGACGAGTTTAATTGTGTGGGAACGTAAGAGGCAAGAATGATGGCAAGAGGAGGAAGGCAAGAGACGGCTATACCGAAGAAACAGCCTTGAAGGCAATCCTCACACATCGAGCCATGGATCAATGCGCGAGATGAGCGTAAACTGCGAGAGCGACTGGACGCACGCAAATCAACGTCACCCGTAAATTAGCATCACTTCAAATAATCGCAGGTGTGAGTGACGAGCAAGAGCTTGGTATTGCAAGCGGACCCGTGAGCGGCTGAGTGAACAGTCGATCAATGGCACGTGCGTAACCTCAAACCTGCACGAACACGTAGATGCAGGTGATGAGGCCGAGGAGCCCATGCCACGATGTGAAGTGCGGCCGCCCATTACGCTGCTTCTCCCAGC